>PVKU01011376.1:0-43850 GCA_004027475.1 Anoura caudifer | reverse complement strand
CTTGCTTGCTCTGCTATTATAAAAACCCATAGCCTGTAAGCTCAGGCGCGGCTCTCATTTGGTTGCTCTGCGGAGCACAGTGACTCCGGTCACATTTGGGAGAGTCCGCCCCTGCGCAGGTAAAAACTTTGTTTGGCCAATAAAACATTTTAAGAGTCTATCGGTTCCTAGTTTCTTCACTCTCACTTTCGAATATAACAGTCCCCTTTTATTTATTTTTACCCAAAGTACTTATTACAATGTGGCCATATATTTTCTTGCTTATTATTCATTTTTTCACTCTCCATAGAAGGTAAGCTCATAAAAACAAGATTTATTTTTGTCTGTTGCATATTCTACTATTTCCCTAAACCAATATAAGGCATTTGTGAGGCATCCAATAGATACCTGTCAAGTGAAAAATTGTTTGATTCCTCCTGAAAAAAGAGGTCAATTTCTATGAACATTGGAGAACAGCATTGTTTTATTTGTTTAGTTTGGTTTTTGTGTGTATGAAATTTGAGTAGTTAATGCTCAAAATTATATTAGAATGTGCAGCTTTGGGTGGTTCTCTGGAATAGACATAATCATTCATGCTGAATTCATTTGATTCTGACAATCATTTATGCTGAATTCATTTGGGTCACATGTAATTCAAATGTGTGACTATTACTCGGAAAGCCACATAGTATTTGTGTATATATATTCAGTACTTAGCTCAATAGCATGCATGCTCTTTTTAAATAATTTCCTTCATTTTTATTAAAATCCATTGTTTCTTTACTCCATAGCAGTGTCCTTAAATTGACAAGATATGATTAATGGAAGCATTAATTTATCAGTGGCAACATATACATTGATTCTTTTTGCATATTTTATCACAGGTCTGGGAGAGAAAAGCTATATGGGTGCTGCCCCTAAAAATAACTTTCCTACATCAAAATGTCCAAAAATAAGGTAGCTAGAATTTTAATCAATAGTCAATATATATGGTTGATAGCACTTTGGAACTGGGTACCCTGAACACATCCAATTGTGGATGTTATCAATTTTGTCCCTAAAAGCATTTAAGGCAAGTTTGTCAGCTGTCACTACCAGACAACTACTTTCCCTCTATCATGTCATGTAAAAATTCTCTTGGATTTTATTTTCTTAACAGGTTAACAGATCTATTACATTTCACTAGAGTACTATTAACTTTGAAAGATTATCCACCTTGCCTTACCACTTGTGCAGCACTTTTTTCTGGATATCAGAGTATCAGAGTCAGAAATGCTATCGGTCATGAAGCATGTTTAGTATAATTTTATTGCCATTGAACATAAAAACTCATGAATCATGTCTATCATAAACAGAACCATATAAATGTTCTTTCAAGAATATTTACAAAGAGCTCACTCCATGCTAGTTGTTCTGTAGGGATATTAAAGCAAATAGTGTGTGTGTGTGTGTGTGTGTGTGTGTGTGTGTGTGTAAAATGATCAAAGATCTGAGCTTATTTTTAAAAATCTAAAGAAAATTCTTTTTTTAATAATTTGAAGAATATCTGTCCCATAAGCAAATAGTGAATATAAAACCTTAAGCATTATCCCTATCAATACCTGTGGCAGATAACCACAAAATATTACTTTGACAAAATTACTCACTGTGTTCCTGGCTCTAGAGATGGTGTCCAGAAAACCACAGAAAAAAACCTGAACAAAATTAAAGCTAATGGCATTTAACACTCCTTTTTCCTCAACAAGTATTCACATAATAGGAGATTTATAGGTCTAAAAGAAAGATAATCCTAATATGTACTGTATTTTTAGGACTATAAGATGCACTGGACCATAAGATGCACCTAGGTTTTAAAGGAGGAAAATAGGAAAAAAATTTTGAAGCAAAAAATGTGGTAAAATATTTAATAACATGTGACCACACTCCACCACTGCCTACCTCTGCCACAGGGAGCCAGGTAAGCTACATTCAGACTATAAGATGCACCCCCCTTTCCCTCCCAAATTTGAGGGGGAGTGCATCTTATAGTCTGAAAAATATGGTATATCTAAAAAAGGATTTTATTAAAAATGTAATCTTAGCATTAACAAAAGGTGTAGTATTCCCATATCAAGAAAAACACTGATGTATTTGAAGTTAAGGTTTTCCTCAAATTTTCCCATAAGGGGAAAATTATCCTTAATTAAGATAGAGTTCACAATGGATGGTCAAATGACTTATAATTTAGAATTAAAGTTCTAGTATTGTATTTATGAAATAATGCGGTGATCATGGAATTATTTTCTGGCCCTTCCCTAGCCTTAAATTATTAAAGAGGTTCAATAAAAGTTGCTAAGATTTTTTCCTCAAAAATATAACAAAGAATAAATAAAGTTTCTAAATACTACCAGCATTTTAAATAGTTTTCAAAAAATAATGCAGAAAAAGCATTTTAATTATATTTTATTGATTATGCTACTATTGTTGTCCCAATTCCCTCCCCCCCCTATGCCACTGGGGCCTCTCAAGCTGCTACCCTGCTTCTGGAGCTCAAAGGGAGTTTGATGAGGTCCATGTGTGGGTTCTTTAAGAGGAACTGCTTGGGACTCAAAAAGTTTCTCCCACCAATTCAATTTCTGCTTGTTTTTTGCAGCTGGAAGTTATGGGAACTTATCTTCCTGGCAGTGCTACCCTGGACTGGGGGGCCCTGGTGTGGGGCTGGGACTCCTTGCTCCCAAGATATGCCCCCTGAGTTTTTATCCACCACACATGGATGTGGGACCAACTCATTTCATGTCTCTGCCCCTCCTACCAGTCTGGATGGATGTGGTTTCTTTAATTCTATAGTTGTCAGATTTCCATTCAACTTGATTTCTGATGGTTCTGAGTGATGGCTGTTCTATATTTTAATTGTAATTTGATGTGGTGGTTGGACAAGGCGAGCCATGTTTACCTATGCTTCCACCTTAACCTAAGCAGTATTTTTTCCAGTCTGAAAAATCTAGGGAGCTTTTTCAAATAAGAATTTTGACATTTTTTTTTTATTTTGAAAAGGGCTTTGATGTGTTAGTTTTCTCCAAAGTTTCATAGCAAACCACATCACATATCAATTTGCACTTAAATATTTTAAAGCATTGAAGCTCCGCAATGAGATATCACCTCACAACTGTCAGAATGGCTATCATCAATAAATCAACAAACAACAAGTGTTGGCAAGGATGTGAAGTAAAGGGAACCCTTGTGCACTGTTGGTGGGAATGCAGATTGGTGCAGCTACTGTGAAAAACATTATGGAGTTTCCTAAAAAAATTAAAAATGGAAATGCCTTTTGATCCAATAATCTCACTTCTGGGAATATATCCTAAAATATGAAAACACTAATTTGAAAGAGTGTGTGCATCCTTATGTTCATTGCAGCCCAAGTGCCCATCAGTAAAGGAGTGGATAAAAAAAAAAAAGCTATGGTACTTTTACACAATGGAATACTATGCAGCCATAAAAAACAAGGAAGCCTTGCCTTTGTGATAGCATGGATGGACCTGGAGATTATTATGTTAAGTGAAATAAGCCAGTCAGAGAAAGACAAATACCATACGATCTCAACTACATATGGAATTCAATGAACAAAATAAACTGATGAACAAAATAGAAGCAGAGGCATCAATACATAGAACTGACAGCTGTCAGAGGAGAAAGGGGAGGGGGGACTGGATAAAAGAAGATGAAGGAATTAGAAGAAACATTCTTAACACAGACACAGACAGCAGTGTGGTGATGGAAAAAGGTACTAGGTGGCGATGGGCAGAGTGGGGGAATGAGGACATCTGTGATAGTGTTGTCAGTAAGAATGAAGTTAAAAAAAGAAAAGTTTCACAGTAGAATAAAATATAATACGTATTTTATATGAACAAAAGAGTATTTAAATATTTTAAGATAATTATAATCTATATTTTAAAGGAAATGTAATGCATTCCAAAACTTTACATCTGATCATAAGTATTTTTCTCTAATTACAGTATTTGAGGAAGAAGAATGATTTATACTTAATGTAGGTAATGACTTGTATAATACATATAAAATATTAAAGAAGTTATATTTTAAACATGGTTATATAATCTGAGCATCATAAAGTTTGAAACTAAATATTAAATTATATACTATTTTATTACTTTTCCAACATAAAGTTATCACTTTAATTTTTATATAACAATTACATATTTTACTCAAAGCTATGATTATTTTAAAGTTTATGCTACCCAAGCATCAGAATCTTCAGAACAAATATGCAACAAAAGTAGGAAAAACTGAGGATGATATAAAGTGCCATAGCTTTATTCACACAAACTTCTAAACAAAAATAAGTTTAGGTAGCAAAAAAAAAAGTAGTTGGATAAAAAAAATGCCCCATTTTTGCTATTGCAAAGACTGCTGACCCTGGCTATGATTATGTATCCATGACATCTAATATGCAGATGGAACTAAACATTTTGGTTACCATTTAATCTGCATTACAGCAAACACTCAATCATTTGTAAACTTCTAATGACTAATTGAGTTATATATAAATTATCTGCAATATTTTGTGATTTCAGAATATGGAGATGGCTGTAATTGAAAATGTCCAACTTTCCTTGGCAGTCAATTCAGTGACATAAAACAGGAAACTATCTTAATCAATATGTACATGTCCTTACTCATGTATATGTCCTAATACCTCAGCAATAAACAACTATAATCAGTGTTACTCAATTCCCAAACTATGACTGATCTACAAAGCATTTTGGCAAATAATAGCTGATTTCATTTCAAACAATTCTACTCCCACTTTACCCTCTTTCTGCAATCTAGGAGTTAGACACAAAAAGGCACACTTGTTTTCTGAGTATCCCAAGTCAAACATCACAGAGTTGAAAAGAATCTTGGAGATCCTTCCATGTTATATCTATCTTTTGAAGTTGGTTGAATAAAGACAAATACCATATGATCTCACCTTTAAGTGGAACCTAATCAACAAACCAAAAAAGCAAGCAAAATATAACCAGAGACATTGAAATTAAGAACAATCTGACAGTAACCAGAGGGGAGGTGGGAGGGGATAACGGGAGGAAAGGGGGGAAGGGTTTTCAGGAACAACTCTAAAGGACACACGGACAAAACCAAGGGGTGTAGAATCATGGGAAGGAGGTGGAGATGGCTGGGGTTGGGGGGGGAGTTATGGGGGGTGATATGCAGACAACTGTACTTGAACAACAATAAAATAACTTTTAAAAAATGTACATATTTTCTAGAGCTAAAAATATATCCAGAATGTAGATTTTAATAAAATAACCCATGTATCAGATAAAATATTCTGTATTAAAAATAAAATACAGAGAAAAGTCCAAAAAGGAAAGGAAAGGATATGTTTTCCTTCTGTTGACACTTACTTTTCCTGAAGCCCCTCACCTACTCTATGGTACAACAGAGTAAAAGAAATAGAATTATCCACCAAGGGAAATTATGTTATTGGTCAAGGATACTCTCTAACCTTGATATCGATAGAAGTCAATGGTTGTGATGTTCTTAGCAAGTTGTAGGAAGGAGGTATATTCTATAGTGTAAAATATTACTTTATGTTCTTCAAATGTTGTATACAATGACTTTATTCCCTGTAGTCATTCTTTGCTTATAAAACTAGCTCCCCTATGGGGAAATTCTTTTCATGGATAACATCCTACCACATGATCCTTTTAAAGCTATAGGGCCAAATAATTTTTCTTTTAACATTAAATAATACCTTGCTGTGAAGTCCTGGCATCCTAAGAACAAATGGAGCAGTGTGCCATAATTGAAAAAAGGAAGGGAGGAGGTATTATTGGTCACAGCACAAGAAACAACTTCAGTTCATAGTTTCTTTACCTGAGTCTGATGGCCAGTCATCATACATATATGTATAATATTAGTTCAAGTTAAATGTCTTGACTCCAAGATCTCTTTTTTTCCTATAATGGGTCTGAGATTCAGAAAAGCACTTATACAACTCAGAATAAGTACTGAACTCTGGAGATAAGCTCATCCTTCTCATTTTTGATTTGTAAGTCTCTGAAAATGTCCTTTATTTTGCAGTTGTTCTAGATAACAGATTTAACCTCTTTTGGAAGAAGGTGTATATTTAATTCTTTCACCAGATACCCTCATAAAAAATATTTTGAGACTCCATATGCATAACCTTGTAAACGCAGAAATATTTAACTCTTTTACTCTATCCTTTAACAACTCATGATCTTGACTAGTTTATCACTGAAAACAATCACCTCACTTGAATACCTAACTCAGTCTCTTTACTTGTACTTAGAAGGCTTAGATTCAAGTTCAGACACTTTCAGTTAGAAACAATTCACTTCCCCATGGCTTTTTAAGGCTGGATCACTGTAGAGGTAAAATGTACACTCTATGTAATATAAGAATTAGAATCAAGTGCATTCTTATGGAGCTCCAAATGAAGATAGAAGACTTTACAGTTTGGGAATAAGAGGATCCAAGAGACAGCAGAAACAAGAGCAAGTTAGAGAGAAGGTTGTGAGGATCACAGAAACAGGCCCAGCCTCATCCCTCTATGGCCACCAGTAAAGACCTTTAAATAACCAAGCCAGCAAGTCATCCACTTGCCACACCTCTGTGCTACTTGACGTCACTCAACATCCATCCAACATTACCACCACAACCAGCCATCTGAGGCACACTGGGTAGACAACCACAATTCTGTTGTCTAGAACTCATACAAAGCTCTGAAATAATGGGTACTTAGACCCCTAGAACAATGGCGGTAAACTGAAAGCATAGTGCCTGTACATGTACAGGAAAAGACCCGAAAGAATCCTTTGAGAACTACTGAACTGAAGATTTCTCCTAGCCTTATCATTCCCTTCAAGGTATAAGAATGAAAAGTTTCCCTTCCACCCCCCGCCCATTTGAATGGTGAATCTCCCCAATTGTGTACTTATCTTACACTCAGCTGCACTCTCCTCCTTCAACACTTGGCTCCATTAATTTCCTGCCCCACCACTTCTCGCTTTCTCTTTTACTCCAAGGACCATTTTTCTTCCTGGCCCACACAAAAGCTCAAAAAAAGAAGACTTAAAGAAATTGCTGACCTAATTGCAAAGCATTAATTCCCTTCTGAGGCCTACTTACCTGGTGAGAATTAAATTAATAAGGGCTGAGAAAAGAAAAGAGAAAAGATAGAATGGCAACTCAAAAAACACAGAGAGAATCCAAAAAGTAAGACAAAAAGGAAAATCTTTTGTGGGGAAGTCCAAGATGGGTAATGGAAGGAACTCTAAAAATGAACTCTCCAGAAGAGTGAACCTCCTTCTTCAACCGCATCTGTAAATAATCTATTACTCAATACACCTGGAGATCTATAAACTCCCCTAAACCACTAGCAGCATCTCGCAAACTGTGATGTTTTATTATTGTTGTGTTCAAATTCTAATTTCTCTTGTGATTTCTTCTTGGATCCAATGACCATTTATAAGCCTTGTTTAATTTCCATGTTTTGGGAGTTTCTGGTTAATTTGATTTCTTATTTGATTCTGTTGTTGGCAAACAATATGGTATTAATATTTCTAAATTTATTGAAACCTGTTTTATTGACAGACTATGGTCTATCATGGTTAAAGTACCATGCACACTACAAAACAATAGGTTTCCTGTCATATTTCTTGTATATCACATTTTCCTGTGAATTAAGCCAAAGTGATTGTTATTATCACCTATGTCTGACTTTTTTTCCTCATTGTTTTATCAGTTCCTGAAAAGGGCTGCAAACCTGTAACTATGATTGTTCACTGGACTATTTCTCCCTTTAATTCTGTGAACTTTTGCCTCATGTGTTTTGAATTTATATTATTGTGTCCATATTCATTTACGAGTTTATGGAGCTTTTTATTATAATGAACTGCCCCTCTTTATCTATAGTAATGCATTTTGTTTTCAGATATTTTAACTGATTAATATGGCACATTCAGCTCTCATATGCTTATTATTTGCATGGCATATCCTTTTCTATCAATTTGTTTTAACCTGTGTATTTATTTAAAATACACCACTTTTATATGGCTTAGAGTTGGGAATTTGTTTGAATCCATTCTAACAATATTAACCTTTATTTGGAATGTTTAGTCCATTACCATTTATTTTAATTATTGGTAGAGTTGAGTGTGAGAACTCACACTATAATGGGGGGAACTCCCCCACAATGGGGAGGGGTGGAGAAATGCCAAAGACAGTGCATGCATGCACCACCCTGGTAACCCGGGACAATGTGTATATGACACAGCAAAAAAAGAGGCATGTGGGGCTGGTGCCAAAAGCTAGGAAGGTGATTGCATATAAGGGACACACCCTCCCATCTAGTTCCTCTACGTGGGATTATGAGGCTGTCTTAAAAGCAGAGCATTCACAAATGCTGAGCACTTTTGCTTCCCCACCTCCTGGTTGGTGGATACGTGGCTAGGAGCTAAGGTTCCTGAGCCAGGGGACTAGCTGGAGGGATTCCCAGTGATTCTGCCATAGGGCTCCAGGATCTGCCTGTCTGGGAGCACAGCAGGTTTTGGGTAGGAGGGCAAGAGGGAGGCTCAGGCCAGCAGGCTCAGGGAGGCTCATGTTGACAAGTCCTGCACTCCTTCCCCAGGCAGGAAGCCACAGTAGTTGTTATACACTCTCCTGTACAGACCCCGTAAGTCCCTCACCCCTTCTCTAGGTGGAAAGCCATGGTGGCTGCCACCCACCTGCGTCCTACACCAGGGCAAGCCTGTCATCTATGGCCTAAGCATAGCTGGGGGTAGTCAGACTCCGTTCTCCTCCTTAAGTGCTTCAGGCCTGACCAGGAGCATTGTGGGTGCTGGGCACTAGGCTGGTAAGTGAGTTATGATTATTCCTAAGTAAGTAAGAAGGTCTATGAAGGTTGCAGAAGGTGTGTAGAAAGTTGTAACGTGTAAAGAAAACTGAAAAAAAGGGGGGGGGGTTATGATGGTCGTAGAAGCCATAAAATGGTGTGAACTTTTTTTTTTTGAAAGAAAAGAAACCTCAGTGCTTGAGTTAGTTTTTCTTTGCTTTAGATTTTGTTTCTTGCTTTCTGATCTTTTGGGGATTTGGGAAACTTAGCTGTTTGTTTACACTGGGAATCTTGTGTCTCAGCTGTTTGGGGTTTTGTGTGATGTGGACCTAAGAAAAGTCAACTGGTGCTAGTTAGAGCCAGCTGAGGTGAGAGAGTATATCTCTTCCATGAGACCAATTGGTGACAGGTCATGCCCCTGCCAGGATACCAGTGAGTGCACTGGTAGGCAAGAAAATACCTCTACTACTGGGGCGTCATGCCACGTGGACCTAGGAAAAGTCAGCTAGTGTTGGTTAGAGCCAGATGAGGCAACATAATGTCCCTGCCATTGGGACTTCATGATGTTTGGGACCTGAGAAAGGTCATCTGTGTGAATGGCTAGTGTGACCAGTTGGTGGGAGACAAGATTCTAAGACTAGTTTTAGTCCAATCTTTTTTTTGTTAATGTTTTTTGGGGAACTCTGTCTTTGCTTTGGATTTTTGTTTTGCTGCTGTTTTAAAAAGAAATTGAGATTCCTAAGGGTTAGGAAATCAAGTGATGAAACACGTAAGGCATGGAAATGCAATTTTTGTGAATATTGGAGAAACAAGGATTGTCATTTGTATTTTTCTCCCTACCTAATCCCTCTAGAATTTGGCATTCTTAATGAATAATGATATAAAGTTTTCTTTGCATGCAGTTTCAAATTAGTTTTAATAACCATATTTTGACTGGAATGTCATGCCTGAAGGAGGCATGCCTGGCTCTGGTTGACACCCAAAAACCTTGAGAAACTGAGATTGACTTTGAAAGCTAACAAAAACCCACTGTAGAAATGGCCTGACATCTTTGTTTGGTCATGTGACATTCTTTCCAGGGAAGGAGTGAAGGTTGCTCTACTGAAAGACAGCAAGGAGGAACCTTAAGATGCAATGGGAACCTCAAAGACTTAAGGAAATAAGTACTGCGGACAAAGCCATATGGCAGTATGGGACTTGGCATCTATGCCCTGAAGTGCTGTCTAAGGATCAATCTGGAGGTTCCTTGTGGAAGTTCCAGCAAAGCAGACTTAAAAAAGCCTATGTGTTCAGTGCTGCTCTTATTTTTATGTAAACACTGAGGCAAAATTGAAAACTGGCAGTCTTTTTGAGTCCAATGAGGGTGATCTTGGGGAAAGGAAACAGGAAATTTTAAGGAAAATCACAATGTTCAGTCATGAACATTGGACTCTAGTGCAGCTGTCTTCAAAGTTTGTTTTCACTTGAGAGTTGAACTGCTTTAACCTGATGGTATCAAATTGTCACTGCTTAGTAACTTTCCAGCAAAGGCCTTGCAACTGAACATCTCAAAAGATAGTCTTACAGACTCAGAAAAGATGTATGACGCACTTGAGAAGCCCACCTGCATCTCTGCCTCCTGGGACTCACTGATTTAGCTGGACTAAATGGTTGAGTTGGTGAAGTATGGGGTAACCTATTGGCTTTCCTTTAAAAGTGCTTTTTTTTCTGCCTTAATAGTTTGGACATAAGGATCCGTCAGTGTTGAGGGGGGAATCTCAGGATATTCCCCTCAGCCAAATTTAAGTTGCGTATAGTATGCAGTAAAGCTTTGGACAGGTGTGACATACCTTGCACACCTTTCTCCAAGGAAGTCATTTTTTTCTTAATCAGGGACACTGTAGAATTAGTCCCTACCTTTGTTATTTAGTTGTTAAAGTTTTGATTGTGTCTTCTAACCCTCTTGCCAAATTCATCACTTCCAGAACACAGCAAGGATGCCAATTTTTCCAGTAATGCCATCCGTTGGATATCATGCACATCACTTTCCAAGGACAACCAACTGACCAAGAGCCTTCTACCTCACATGAAGACTCCCTTCCATTCCAGACACCTTTTATTAGGGACCTCTGGACCAAGAGATAAGCAAGACTATGGTTCTTAGGCAGCAAGAAGTAGTGACAAAAGAACAAGACCTTCACTGATCTGCCCTTGTAAGACTGCAACTGTCCCGAGTGTTAAAGAGGGGTAATGTAACAGGGAGAACTTCCTCCTGGAAATGAGGAGGGGTGGAGAAGAGGACGGCACCTATGTGCATCACCTCAGCAACAGGGATGATGCATGGAAGACACAGCAAAACAGAGGTGCATAGGGCTGGTGCCAAAAGCTAGGAAGGTGATTGGATGAGAGGGACATATCCTCTCATCTACTTCTACCACACTGGGAACTATGGGGGTTCTTTAAAAGCAGAATGCATGTAAATGCCCTGTGCTTTTGCTCCTCCATCCTCTTGCCCGGTGGGTCCATGGCCAGGGGCTAAAGATCCAGAACTGTGTGCCTAGCCAGAGGGATTCCCAGTGCCCTGGCCATTGTACTCCAGGACCTGTCTGTTCAGGAGCACAGGTTTGAGGTAGGAAGGCAGGGGGGAGGCTCAGGCTTGAGGGCTCAAGGAGACTTGCGTCAGCAAGCCCAGCGCCCCTTCCCCAGGTGGGAAGTTGTGGTGGCTGGTGTCAGCCCATGTCCCATGCCAATGTGGGCCTGTAGGCTACAGCCCCAGCACAGCTGCAGAGGTTGGGGGTGGGGGGGACTGTCAGATCCCATGCCCCTCCCTGAGCGATTCAGGCCTGACCAGGAGCACTGCAGGTGCAGGTTGCTAGGCTGTAAGTAGGAGACAGTAGGTAGGGAGAGGAGGTTTGGGCCAGCAGGTCCCTGGATGCAGGGCCTGTGAGATGGGCATGCCAGGCAACAAGCCCCGTGGCTCCTTCCCTACATACAAAATAGCAGAAAGTTGCCACTGTAGCCACCTGCCAGCCATCCGCATGCACCTCTGGTGGCTGGGACGGGACATAAGTAAATCTGCTGTGGATATTTTTAAGTAAATTAAAAAATTCCACTGAGCCACACCAGCCAGGGCAAATTAAAACCACAGTTAGATATCACTTCACACTGGTCAGAATGGCCATCATAAACAAAGCAACAAACAACAAGTGTTGGAGAGGTTGTGGAGAAAAGGGGACCTTAGTGCACTGTTGGTGGGATTGCAGACTGGTACAATCACTATGGAATTTTCTCAGAAAACTAAAAATGGGTCTGCCTTTTGACCCAGCAATCCCACTGCTAGGATTATATCCTAAGAACCCTGAAACACCAATCCAAAAGAACCTGTGTGCCCCAATGTTCATAGCAGCACAATTTACAATAGCCAAGTGTTAGAAGCAACCTAAGTGCCCATCAGTAAATGAATGGATCAAGAAACTATGGTACATTTACACAATGGAATTCTATGCAGCAGAAAGAAAGAAGGAGCTCCTACCCTTCACGACAGCATGGATGGAACTGGAGACCATTATGCAAAGCGAAATAAGCCAGGAGAGGAAAGACAAATACCATATGATCTCACCTTTAACAGGAACCTAATCAACAAAACAAACAAACAAGCAAAATATAACCAAAGACACTGAAATTGAGAACAGGCTGACAGTGACCAGAGGGGAGAGGGGAGGGAATTTCAGGGGAAAAGGGGAAGGGTTTGGAGCAACAATTATAAAGGACACATGGACAAAACCTAGGGGGGTGGAAATGGGAGGGAGGTGGGGAGGGCTGGGGGGTGGGCTGGGATGGGAGTAAAAGACAGAAAACCATACTTGAACAATTAAATAAAAAAATTCAAAAAAATAAAAATAAAAAAATTCCATTTCTCTTTCCACCAGACTGTCTCTGGAATTATTGCCTATGGGTGGAAGGCAGTGGGACCCCACTAGTTGTCCAGTTACAAATCTACCATTTTATTTTCTGTTTTCTGCTGACTATTTTTTGGTGCTCTATTCCTCCTTTCCTGACTTTTGTATAAGAATTATTTGAATATTTTTAGAATTCCATTTTATTTTTTCTATTGATATTTTAGCTACGCATTTTTCATCCTTTTAACAAGCCAGCCTATGGATTACAATATGTCCTTGACTCTTTGCATCCACAGAATAATCTCTAGAGATCTGCTATACAATATTGTACCCATAGTAAACAATACTATATTATAGATTTAAAATTTTGTAAAAAGCAAAGATCTCATATTAAATATTCATACTGTAATAAAATACAATTTAATAAAATCCTTTTAGCATATCTTGTAATGTTGGTCTGCTGGTGACAAATTTTCTTACTTTATCTTAAAAATGTCTATTTTATCATTCTTAAAGGATAGTTTCAATGACAGACTTCTGGATTGACAGTTTTGTCTTTCTTTTTTTTTCTTTTCAGTACCTTAAAGATGTTTTATTCTCTCCTGACCTCTGTATTTTCATGAGAAAGCAGCTATTAATTAGATTGTTTTGTCCCCCAGTATGAAACAGGACATTTTCTCTTCTTCCAAGGTTTACTCTTTATCTTAGGCTTTCAGCAACTTGACTCAACATAGGCACATCTGTGTTTATTCTGCTTGGTGTTTAATATCTCATATCTCAAAATTTCTTTTATAAAACTTGGGAAAATTTTTGGTATGTTAAAGTACTTTTTTATCCAAATCCCTCTCCTCTTTCTAGTTTCCCAATTCCTTATGTTAGACTGTTTGATATTTTCTCATGCTAACATTCTGTTCATTTTTTTCATTTTTCTCTGTTATTCCCCTTAGATAATTTCTATTGATCTATATTCAAGTTCACTTACTCTCCTCTGTCATGTTCATTCAGCCGTAAGTCCATCCAATTAATAGTTTTATTTTAGACATTTTAAGTTATAGATTTCTCATTTATTATTTTCTTATTGTGTCTATTTTCCTGCTATAATTTTATTCATTGAAAACATATTTTGTTTTACTTCATAAAGAGTAGGTTTCTTAGTCATTCTAAAATCTTTGTGAGTTCCAACAGTGAGTTGATCTTGGAGTCACCAGAGTAGGTTTTATTTTCTTTTGAGAATGTGTTCTATTTTCCTGGTACTTTGTATGTTGAGTGATTTTTTTTGTTTTTCTCTGGTGAGTGTTGTTTCCTTTGCCTTAGGTCATTTTTTCTAGCTGGACTTGACTATCCAAACTTGTTCCTTAAGCAACAGCTCCAGCCTCACTTTGATCTTTAGTTTCGTTTTTTTTTTAATGATTTTTAATCTAAGCTGCTCTGAGTCTGCTCTGTATACACATCATTTAGGGGAATGTCAGAGATGTAGGTAACTGAGTTTGGAGATATTCTCTTCAGCTTTTTACCTTCTGGGATTTTCCATACTCTTTAACATTCATGGTCTTCCAGCTTTACTTTTATGGTTCCCAGGCCAGAAAAACAGGGGACTTTTTCTATCTGAGCCCCTACTGCCACTATATATGGTAGGCTATAAATGCACTATAAGCATTAACTGCATCATCAGAGGGCATCAGCTTTAGACTACAGGGCTCACAGTTGTGTAGCTGATCATCTCCCCTCCTCCAAAAGAACATGCACTCCTCACTAAAGTATATATACTTCTCTTCACTCTCAAGTGGCTGCAGAATTTATTTTTGCATGAGTTCCAGCTTTTATAGTTGTTTTTTGCAATCAGAAAATCTGGTGAGGTTTTATCTTTCGTGTATGAAAATACATGGAAGTGGAAAAACTTAGATAATTTGTAACTCCCTTCAAATCCCACACTGAGCCCTTCCATAAATCATGCTGATTGTATTTTAGAAATATATTCATCTTCTGGACACCTGCATGACCACTACACTGTTCAAAGTCACCACCTCTCTCACCTGGATTCCTGCCATAGCCTAATTGGTCTTTCTCCTAGTTTTGTTCCCCTACAGTGTGGAGACAGAGCAATCTCTCTAAAACATAAGTCAAGTCATGTCACCCCATTATTCAAAATCTTCCAGTGCCCGCCCCATTTCACTCAGACAGAGGAAAAATCCAAATTCCTGTAAATCATCTACAAGGGTTTAAGTGATCCAGGGCTCTATAACCCCCCTGACATCCTAATATCCTCCGCCATCAGTCTCTCTTCTCCAGAGCACTGGGCTCCATTTCATCTCAATGATAACTCCTTTATGTTTGCTATCCCTTTTCTGGAACACGCTTCTCAATGACCATTGCTCATATTTTTCAGGTTTCTTATCCAACACAATTTCATCAATGAAGCCTTCCTAGACCATCTTGTATACAATAGGCCACACACACATACAACCACCATCCTCTCCTTTGCTTCATTCTTACCTGGCCTTTTGCCTTCATAGCACTTAGGTCTGCCTGACCTATTATATATAGTCATAAATATTCATTATGTGTTTCTCATTCTATCTCCACATACTAGAAGTTAAAATCCTTTAAAACAATGGTTTGTTTTATTCCTTTTGTATATCCAAATCTTGCAAGGTGCTGTATTCATAGCAAATATTCACTAAATAATATGTTGAGGGGATGAATTAACAGTTTAAATTACATTTTGACAATAAGTGCCAGTCAAAACTTTATTTAAATAAATATACTTATATATTAAAATATTTGTTAATATAATAGGCATTTTCATTTTTGCTTGTTTTATTTTATTTTTATTAATTCTCACCCAAGGATACATTTTTTTGATTTAAGAGAGAAAAAGGGAGAGAGAGAATGAGAGAGAGAAACATCAATGTGAGAAAGAAACATTGATTGGTTGCCTCCTATATGCACTCCATCTGAGGATCAAACTTACAAATCCAAGTATGTGCCCTGATTGGAGATTGAACCTGTAACTTTTTGGTGTACAGTATGGTGCTCCAACCAACTGAGCCACCCAGCCAGGCCTTGTCTGTTTTATTTTTAAACACCTCAAAAATATTTGGTAACTAATATTATATACATACAAATCACTGAGTTCTTTTAAACACCTCTTAAAACTTCCCAATTGACATCAGTTGTTTAAAAGCAATTGAACTTCTTAAATTGGAATATTAAGGGTTTGTACCAAGAGACTATCCCAATGAGAGTAAAATGTACTTGTAAACTCAACAAAATAGTACAAATAGCACAGACTTGACTTTCTTTTTTAAAAATGTCTTACCCAAACACTCTGGGTTTGAAAGAATCTTACTAAGGAAAACACACTTATTCCAGGTGAACTCAGGGTATGTTCTCAAGCCATTCGAGTATACTGAATGGAAATTTTTTTTCCCACAATGCACAGTGTTCGTGGCCAGAGATTTACGACCAGGAAAATGTACTTTCAGGCTGCATTTCTCCAGTTCACTTGTCTTTGGTTTCAAATGAACATAGCTCTTTAGAGTCATATGACAACAGCAACTAGAGACTATATCAGTTAGATAGGGTTAGTATTGCCACATTAAGTCCCCTACTTCAATTTAAATCCAAGAATAATAGCCCTTTTTGGCTCATTGCCTGATTTTTGGTTGGTTGTACTTTTGTGACCTCACCTTGGTTTCTTTACAACCTGAATGTATTCAATCCATTTATTAACCAACCAAATACAATCATTAACCAAATCTTTAAGGTCATTTTAAAGTCAGAATTCATTTTCCTGGTAGGGATCTCCTTTTCTGAGATCACTCCTTTTTTTAATTTTTCATCTTATTTTACTTAATTGAGGCACTCTTGTTTGAGAGGTTAATAGATAAATTTATGTAATGGAAATTCCAGCGGAATTAACAGTCTCTGATTCTCTTTTCTTTTACACTTACCATTTATCCCAACTTTCCCAGAAATTTGGCTATGATGCAAATTTCTCACTATTGTAACTATACACCACCACCGAGGGAGCCTGCTTGCTGCCCTATTACTCTGACCAAGATACAGAAAAATCCATTTTTTCTCATGGTTCCATGGAGAACACAAATTTACAGTTTTACTAATAAGGATTAACACTTATTTAGAGCATTATGTCTTAGTCAACTTCACATATGGTATTCCATTAATTAATAGTGAAGCAGGTACCACCTATTTTATAGATGATAAGAGAATTAGAGAGTAAAAGTAAATTTCTCAAGGTTACACTGGCAGAGTCAGAAAACAAACTTGAGCATGTGTAACTCTCCTTCTCTATCACTGTAGGGTGAGGCCTCACAAGTAAAATTCTAGAAATGGCTAACAGGTCAGGTTTACAGAGCACATGCTTTTTCTCACAAAGTAATTAAAAAGTTTAGTTACTTAATCAAAAGTACAAACTGACTTGGTTGAAAAAGTCTAAGGTACAACCTTCCCTGATTCCTTCTCAATGATTAATTCTCTCTGAGTGGGTAGTTGCAAATGGAGGCTTGTCAAAACTACTCAAACGTCTAATCTCAGAAAGACTTCAGCCCACAGCCAACTGGAAGGATCACAATCTCAGTCCTCTCCCTGAGTGCAGACCTTGTGTCTTCCCCTCTGCCTCTGTGTGTGTTGCTCTGAGGACTAGCAGAGGGAGTTGGACTCAGAGCCCATGTGGCCTTGGTGATATGGTCAACCAGGGTCATCTTTTCTAAACGGCTCACAGCAAGTTATCAGTCCTAATGGCCAAATATCCCCAGAAGCAAATTCTTGGATATTGTTAAAGAACTATATTCACAGAATTAGGAACAGTCACCTGAGAAAGTCTTTACAGTGGGAACAGAGGACAGTCAGGAAGTTAATGAAGAAGGAAATGGGCCTGAGGCCCATAGTATAAAACACAAGACAGCAAACAGGCTGTATTAGGGCAGTTAGACAGTAGGTGGCATGGAACTAATCACCAGAATGAATATATAGGGAATGTATTAAGATCTTAAGAAGGACAAACAAAGGTGAGATATAACCTCAGGCTCAGGGGAGTAAAGGAATGATAGCAGGGTCCCATGACAAAGTCTCAAGTCCATATGAATAAACAAGAATCTGAGGTATGTAAATTGTAGTAAAAGGTGAACACTTGGTCACAAAAACTAAGGAAGGTAGGAGCCCTTTTGCAATAATCCTTATAGAAGATTTGTAACACCAACAGCAAGGTTGATTTCTTGCTGAGTTACAGATACTTATATTCTTCCGGACAAAGAAGAGAACCAATCCCAGTGTATGGTGAATTATACATGGAAAAAATCAGGCAAAGCAAGCTCTAGTCTCCTAGACTATAGTTCAAAGAGTGTGCATTCCTGTAATTAGACATCAGCAAACTTTGTTCATGAAGTACCAAATAAATATTTTAGGGTTTCAGAGCCATTCAGTGCATTTCTTGTTGCAACTACTCAACTCTGACATTGTAGCGTGAAAGCAGCCACAGATAATGCATTAAAAATTGAGCATTTCCATGCTACAATAAGACTTTATTTATGGATGTTGAAATTTATATAATTTTCATGTTATACAATATTATTATTTTTATGAGTTTTATTCCCCCTGAATCATTTGAAAAGGTAAAAGTTATCCTCAATTTACAAACCATACCAAAACAGGTGATAGTCCAGATTTGGCCCAAATCCCATAGTTCACCAATCTTTGCAATTAGATGACATAGTGCCTTGTAGTTTCCTGTGCAAAGGACCTCTCCAGCTCCCCCACCATTTGTAAAACAGACAGCAGTGACAACTCCTTAGCTTAGGGAATGGCCACACCCTTGACACATGAAGCCCTTCCCAATGTACATCTATTTCTCTCTCACGTTTTTATTAATGGGACATGCAATATAAGAAATGTCCACACTACTTTTGCATGATTCTTTGACCTTATTTCAAAATTCTGTACAGTAACATACAGAATGGTCATCTATATTTATGCAAAGGCATGTGTATTACAATTATTTCCTTCTAGATTACTAACTATTTTGAAATCTCAAGTGTTTCTGTGATTTATTGTTATTCCCCCCTCTCTTTCCCCCTGAAATGATCAACAATGTCATCATAGTATGAATCTATATTATCACAGGCCATTATATTTTCTAGGAAATAAAGGAGAATTTTCCCTTTACGCTTGCTCTTCTGTTGTTGGTGCTCTCATAAAATGAGCCCTGCATTCAAAGGAAATCAGTTGTTGAACTGATGAAATTCAGTGATATAGCTAATGGCATGGGGTGGGGGGATAACTCTAAAACAGCTCTTAAGAACTCAGCCTTTGAAAATTTTCCCATGTTTCTCCATAAATGAAAAATATTGTGTTTTTTTTCTCTCTCTCTCTGTTATTTTGCATTTTAAAACTTTCTTCCTAGTATCACAGTAACATAAGCTTTATCATTTCAAGCTTCTCCCCTCCACCCTCATACCTTTTGGATACACTAAAGACAATGCTTTACAGAAGCTTTGGGATTCCGCTCTATGTAGTTATTCTTTGCTTCTGCCACACCTCTCACAATAATAAAGTATGAAAATGTTTGAGCATATACATCATCAGGCCTACCTAAAAATATTCTCTTTACAACATAATAATTAAAAACTAAAGGTGGAAAGTCAGAGGTAGGACAGAAAGAAAAGTAACCCTCTACACAACTGCTGCAAAATAAAAGAAAATAGGGTTGAAACAAGTGTATCAAGATAAAAAGAATTTCATTGTTTGAAAATTTTGTTAGGTGCATGCTTAATTATTCAAAGTAATTAAAGGCAGGAGACATACAAAAATTAATAAATCAAAATCATTTATAATTCTATTGAATGTCCAGTAGGAGTTTCCAAAGTCTGAGGTTTTATATATTCGTTCAAATAATTTAATAATCTCACCACAATAAAATGCATGACTATACATTCATTCTACTTGTAAACAATTGGCAGAAATCTTTTCTAAAAACTACTTATAAAGCTACCATTCTACTGCACTATAAACTCAACAGTAGTTAAAATAAAATAGGAAATTAAGTGAACAGATGCATCATTATGCATAGATTAAACATAACAAGAATAATAATAATAGCTACCACTTATTGGGTACTAACCATGTGTCATGCACTGTTACGTCCTTTAAATGCAATACTCATTTGATTTACTCAAAACCCATCAAGGAAGTAATACTGTGGTTTCTATTTTACAGACAGTAACATGTTTAGCTTGCAATGGAAGTTAAGGGTTTTGAAGTCCTACTCTGTTCTTTTCTCCAGAGGGGAAACTGGATTCCAGAAGCCTGTCACTTGCTATGGGTCACATCTCATCACCAAAATGTAGTTAAGAGAGCCCAAGTCTTTAGAGTCCACTTCCTTACTGGCAAAATCTTCTCTCCTGGGGTTTTGCAGAGTGGACATTACGCAGATCCACAGTTGGGGTCTGCACCATGGCCACCTGTTTTAGAGGCCAGAGCCTAGGAAACACTAAGTGGTCTTGCTTCATTCGTCGAATGTTTATTGGGCACTTAGCTATTGCCACGCATGGTTTTAAGAACTGTGCAAGGAGCAGTGAACAAAATCCTGGCAGGCTTTGTGTAACATCTCCCTGGTTAATGTTTTCTAGGTAGAACACCTCCAGACTTTTAATACTCAACCTTCATAGAAAGTATCTATCTTCCAAGAACATTTTTTAAGAGAAAGGAGAAGGAGAGAGAAAGAGGGAGAGAAACATCAATGTGAGAGAGAAACGTGAATTGGTTGCCTCTTATATGCACCTCAACCTACCAGGGACCAAACCTCAACCTAGGCATGTGCCCTGACCAGGAATTGAACTGGTGACCTTTCCCTTTGCAGCATGATGTCCAACCCACTGAGCCACACCAGTCAGAAAAATAAAACACTTTTAATATCAATATTTAGAACATAAAATAATTTACAAAGAATTTTTTTAAAACTCAAATACTAGTTTTTCACAAAACATTATGCATGAAAAGTCTTGTGTTACATTGTGAAAGCATTTGTAAAACATTATAATCAAGTGTCAATATTCAGAAAATCATAGTGTCGGTGCAGAGGACATGTCTGGGGTATCTAAGGAGTGACATTATTCTGAATTTAAAGCTGTTGTTAACACCTTTATTATCTGCTTAGAGCTGTTTAAAGGATTTTTTCATGCAATTTATATTCTTACATGGGAGTTTTTTTTTACTTATATATAAGTGTTTTAGTTACATGTTGGGAAATTGGTTCTGCATCTTACGTTGATATCAAACCCCCCTCCGTGCCTGCCCACACACACCCACACTTGGAGTAAGAGTAAATCACTTCCAAGTTAACATTTTCATATAGAACATATGATTTTCTGGAATGCATTAGGAACACCAAGAGGGAGATGCTTGGTAGATGGAAATTCCACCCTGGTAGAGTGTCCATTTTAGAGGGAAGATAGAGATAACTAACATAATAAGTGAGTATATTACAACATGTGAGGCTGTGACAAGAACTGAAAAGAATAATTAAGCTAGGAGTAGAGTAGGGAGTATCTATGTGTGTCAGGGACAAATACAATTTTGGATAGGGTTTTTAAGAAAGGTGTCACTGACAAAGTAAAGATAACTGAGTAAAAACCTGAGAGAGGTTTAACAAAGAACATTCTGCAGAGAAAGAGATACAAAGAGTATTTCTGGCGAATTTCAGGGACACCAGGTTTGAATTTCGCTGCAGAAATATAAGTAGGAGAATGGATGATACATAGGAACTTCAGAGAAGGGAAGGGTGAGGGTGAGGGAGGAAGACATGTGGAGGAGGCAGTAACAATGGAAAACAAGACCCTTTCTCTGGTATTTAACCACTTTTTTCATTTTCTTTCTACTTTACCTAAAATCGCAGTTTTATACATAAATATTTGCCCACCTGCTTTCTTGAGAACCATGTGATAATAGGAACATAGTTCATTATAGGAAAGTTCTGTTTCATGGTCAGTTATTGCAGCAACTAATCATGATCCATGGTACAAAGCCCATTTGTGTGTCTCTTTATTCCTAAACTTGAGTCCAGTATGAAATGATACATGGAATGTGCCCTCCTCCGCTGAGAGCCAGCCTACCATGATTCACCAAAACATGTTAACAAGCCAGATTCTGGCATCTACCCTCCCTAGAAGTGTTTAAGAATGGAATCCAGCTGAAAGGACGGTCGTCCCACCCAAAAGACAGGAGGTAGGTGGACTTTGATGAGCCCTCTCAACACAGTGATTTCGTTATTTCTCTCCGAGGGTCTCTTGTAAGGATAAATTACTTAATGGTTATGAAGAGATTTTATTTTCCTCCCAAGGAATAATGTGCTACATAAATCATATATGGATTGCTGTCAAGTAGAAATGTCGCTCAAAACTCTGTACCTCCTAACTAGGTAGGTTTTTCTTTCTTTAAATACCAGAGGGCTGCTGTCATGAAGTTTAATTTGGTCCTGAACTGCTTAACAAAGACCAAGACACGAGTGAAGTAGAGGTCAGACCCAGACACATGGGCTGGGAAAAAGAATGATGATACGGATTCTGGTGACAGCTCTGTGCTAACCCAGAGGCAGGTGAGGAGAAAGACAGAAACTTTGAAGGTGAAAAGGAGGATAAATCAAAGTGGGTATTATGAAGACAAGAAAAGATTTCAAAGTAGCATTTCCCAGGAAAGTGGTAGGTTGAATCATCTTTAATGAAACTTTCTGTTCTGCTTATGAGCAGAATTTAAACAAGGAGGCAGGAAAGACAGAAAGCCAATTGGAAACCTAGCCTAGAAATTAATCAAACATCAGCGAATGCCCAATGACTTATTAAAACAATATAAAGAAAGAGAACAGATAATACTGTCATTGGGAAAATAAATTTCATTGTGTCTTCTCATCATTATATGTATTTGCTTCTTAACCTGTGGAATCAAGATTTTGAAGACACTAAAAATTAAATGTTATATAACCTATTGTTAAGAGAAAAAATGGAAAATTTAATACATGAAATAGATGCAATATTAACTTTTAAAGCATAAATTATAAACAGAAACATGTTTTCTTACTCTGAATGGTAACAAACAGAAAACATTCATTTGGGAGAAAAGTTCCCACAGGAGGTATGCTAAGAGCACTGACCACCTCTCAGAGCTTGGCTGTGATTCTAACGTGTGGGCAGTTCTCCGTGGGCTGTGACACTGAGGAAGTTGTGGATGGGTACAGAATGCCTCTTGTCGCTAGAATTACTATTCTTTGGTGATTGGGAGGAAGAAAAGGATAACTCACTAATTAGAATGTTCCATATCAGGAGGTATCCTTAAAAATTTGCTCATGTGTTTCATGTATTGCTCATGTGTTTCAGAACTCTATTGAGTTCAGAATTGGGATGAAATAAACTGTATACACTGAGCATTCCTAATCACAAGAGTAAGGCCACATAATGTAGACACGTGAGCAATTATACATTTTACAGAAAAGAAAATTCTCCTCTTACTGAAAAAAGTTTTAAATAGGAAAAAGCAGGTCTATTCTGTTAACCAGGAAAAGAAAGACATGCCAAAGAATATACAGGCCAACAGGCATTTCACTGCGATGGTAAAGGAGTTTAAAGAAATGAAGAACAAATGAAAGGCTCACAGAACTCGCAAAGTTGAAGAAACTTGCAAAGACTCAGGTCAGATGGTGTGTGTGCCTTTTGCTGAGGAAAATGCTATCATAACATTTGTTGAAGAAAATGGACAGTTTGGGTATAATGGAAAATAGGGTCTGCACATTCATTCCGACTAGAGCCTGTGCTAGCTGTCTTTTTATGTTTCAACATTGAGACTAGCCTTAAGTTCAAGAGCCTGGAATGAGAGGCAGTTATTTAGCCCAACCTTTAAAAGAGGTGACATCTTATTAAAATATAGAAAGAATTGTAAAAAACCATTCAAATATAGAATGTTATATAGGCCAAAGTGTGAACACATATTCATAGAATGAAGAACTTGTAGCTCTGACAGCTACTTCAGAAGTAGGAAAGCTTAATCCTTTTATATCCTTCTAAGTTCATGAATATAAAAAATTGAGGTGCTAAAAAATTAAAACATCCAGCACAATAACCTTCCTGAATGTGTGATAAAGAATTAGTTCCCTCCATTTCAGTTTATGGCAGAGTTAGTAATAAAATCCACATGGTCTCTTTAAAACTTTTTTCCTCACACACCACATTTATTCCCCACACTCCCCAAATCCTAAGTGTCATGGGTATAATTCCATTCTGAGGTTCACCATTAATTAAATGTGATTTAGGTAAAAGTAATTTCCCTCTACTTAAGAAGCATGTGTTATGTTGCTGTAGATGGGAGTTAGGTCCTTCCACAGAATCATAGGGATACTCATTCCAAGGATAAGCATTCCAAGGACCCATGCATGGGATACTGTGGTGTGGAATGGTTTATTCACATGGAGATAGAAGCTGGCCCATGGGTTTCCAATGTCTCATCTCTCTCTGTCCTGCCATGGAAAAAGTCCAACCATGTCTTCACAGCAAGGCCAAGGGAGGAAGAAAAAAATGTTCAGAGTTCTCTCTCCATTTTATTTATTTATTTTTTTAAGATTTTATTTATTTCTTTTTAGAGATAAAGGAAGGAAGGGAGAAAGAGAGAGAAACTCCATGTGTGAGAGAAACCCAATGTGTGAGAGAAACATTGATTGGCTGCATCCTGCACACGCCTCAACCCAGGACTTGCCCGCAACTCAGGCATATGCTCTGCCTGGGAATCGACCCAGTGACCTTTCAGTTTCTGTCAACCAAGAGAGCCACACTGGTCAGGCTCCCTTCTCCATTTCAATGTACAGTCCTTTGGAGCTTGCAGGCAGCTGCTAAATGATCTTAGTCCCCATCCAGGCAGCTTAGCTTGTTCCCAGATGCTGTCCATTTCAGGCCTCCTCCCGAAGCCTGTGTGTGGAGCCCACACAACCACAGGTCACATGGCGGCTAGGGCCACAGGGTTGCATGCTCCTGGGTGAGAGGCCACACAAACGACTAGTGAATGCATCACCAGGTAGGGGAGGGGGAGCAAGGCAGAGAGAGCCAGAGAGAGAACGAGAATGCACACATTCCCTTTGCTCCCCTGGGATTATATTAACTTGGACTTGGGATGAACCATGTGCTTTCTCAAAATGACCAATTTCCCAAACCAATCCCTTTTTTCCTCAGGCTAGAATGACAGGCTTCTTTGGTCCAGTACCTCTCCCTGTACCATTTTGACTTCCATAGCTCATGTGCCTGCCTTCCCCTGGTCCCACCCCTAATCTGGTACAGGAATGGAGCAGAGGAGAAGGGAGGAGTATTAATCCCCTAGGGTATGAAGCTGTAGCTTCCTGGCTAGCAATCAGGCTTATGCTTCCCAGTTTATTAAAACTCAATGTCTAGCTCCCTTTGCTCTCTTTCCTAGCTATATGAGGTCTGTCCAGAAGGTTTCCAGCCATGCAATATGAAAAACACAGACATTTATTGAAAAAGATACAAGATACAACAAAAATTGTACAAAGGAAAATGATGCCTCAGTCCCTTTCAAAGTTGGCACTTTAGGACCTCATACAGTTCTCCCAATTTCGATCAGCCACCCCATCATACTGTCCTGAATCTCACAGATGGTCTGAAATCTCTTCCCTATTCAAAGGTGATTTTAGTTTAGGGAAAAGCAAGGAGTCACAGGGCACCAAATCTGGGCTGTAACGGGGCTGAGTCACATGGGTAATTTGATGTTTTGCCAAAAAAACTCTGCATGGGATGTGATGCATGAGTGGGCGTGTCGTTGTGATGAAGCTGCTGATTACCAGTGACCCATAGCTGCAGCCCTCTGAATCATTCAAATAGTTTCTGCAAAGGAATATTCATGCTTAATGCAAAATCTGATTCAGATTAATTGCTCTACTCACTCAGTCATTTTGAATGCAATTGCCACAGTACACATGCTCACTCAATGGCATCTACAACCCACACTGACTAGTACAGTGAAGTCATCATTGTTCATGCATGTGCATTCCAGCCACTCTTCTTGGCTGCCAGGTTACACTGATGTCATGCAAAGTGTTCTTGTGAACAATGGCTACACTTTTCCAGATGTGCCTCAGTATACCACCAGTAGCAAAAGACCTCCCATGAAGAACAGGAGCCTTGTAATCAATCTTACACAGATAAATGGATGGAGGTCCATTTCTTCTGTAACTGCTTTACACTGTCGAAAGATAGTCCTGCCTATCTCAAGGCTCAGAGGGTCTTCCGATCTGCTAAAGTAAGAAAGGAACAAAAAGGGAGAGAAACTTCATGCAGGGAAGATGGATTTTACAAGCATCTTTTGCATCCAGGTCAATTGGCTGTCCTTGGAAAGGAGCCTATGTGATGCTCAATGAATGGCATTACTAGACAAGTTGGCATCCTTGTTGTGTGAGAAAATTGACAAGAGTTAAAGGTGTAGTCCAAAAATGTAGAGAACCATGGCAACCAAAGATCTAGTGAGAGGTAAGAACTAAGTGACAAAGTTACAGACTAATTCTACAGTGTCTCAGATTAAGGTGGAGGAGTGGCTTCCCTGCAAGAAGGTATTATAAAGCATGTCACACCATCTAAAGCCCTTTTGTCCACTATACTTCACTCAAATTAGGCTGGGGGAATATTCTAAGATTTCCTCACCTGAAGAATTGTGGGCCTTTTCTTTCTGAACCATTAGGACAGAAAAAAAAAAAGCAATTTTAAGCAAAGCCAAAAGACCTCCCCATACTTCACCGACTCAACAGTCTAGTCCCACTCAACAGTCTAGTCCCAACAAGACAATCCAGCCAAATCATTGATCTCATTACAAGAGGCAGTGATGCAGGTGGGCTTCTAAAGTGGGGCCCACATTGTTTAAACAAGCAACCAGGAAAATAAGGTCATAGACATATACCGTATGAAAACAGAAGGAAGAACACAAAGGTTAATGAACACAGAAAACCATACACCAGCCTCTGAGCCCGCAAGACTGCCGGTTGTAAGGCTTTTGCTAGAGTGAAATTAAGCAATGACAATTTGGCAGATTCTTCTTGTCTATAGTTTGAACATTTCTGGTGATGACACCAGGTGCTGAGGTAAAGTCTGTATGGTATACACAGACACAATCTTAGAAAAAAGTTTACTTCCCAGTAACACCCAGTCCAAAAATAGGAGAAAAAAAATGAAACATTAGCTTGGAGAGTTGAAGACAATTAGAAGAATTCAGGAACCAGTTCAGCTTCTAAGTGAAAACAAAACTTTGAAGACAGCTGCATTAGAGTCCAATGTCTACAATGGGGCATTGACAATTTCCACTGAAACACAATTTTTCTCCTTAAAATCACCCTCATTGTCATCAGACTGCATTAAATCCAACTTTAATTTGGCCTGATTGTTTGCATAAACACACCAAGAATAGCAATTAATCACATACGTTCTTTAAATTTGCTTTGCTGGGACTCACCCAAGAAATCTTTAGATACAGCTTTAGTCAGCCACTCAGCACACAGAAGCCAAGCCACATTTCCATCAGGCTTTGCCTGCAATACCTATAAGTTTGGGTAAATTTCTAAAGCTCTTCAGGTACCCCAAAATGCATTGAGGTTCCTTCCTTGCCATCTTTCAGAAAAGTGACCTTCCTTTCTTACCTAGAAAGACTGCCATGAAACACATAACCAAGTAAGGTGTCGGGCTATTTCTGCAGTGAGCTTTTGTTATTTTCAAAAGTCAATCTCAATTCTTCAAGGTTTTCTGGTGACATCAGAGCCCAGGCATGTCTCTTTTAGCCATGACACTCCAGTCAAAGTCTTGGTTAACAAAACCACAAATTTAAACTGGTCTTACTGGATTTATGCAAGGAAATATATTGCAATAGTTCACTCATTAAGAATTGCTAAATTCTGGAGGGATCAGGTAGGAAGAAAATAAAGCCCAAAGAAAAATTCTTGTCCTTTTAACAGTGAAAAGGAACAAACTCCAACTCTGTACTAGACAGCTAAAAGTAGGCAGGCAGCATCCCTTAGATTATTCAGCACATTCCTTAACTTCTAGAAAAATAGGCTTTTTGATTGGCAAACACACACTTTTGAGAGGCATACTTTCATGAGACAGGTATTCTAAAGCAAAACTTGCTGATTTAAAAGTTACAGGTGAACTAAGTTAAATTGATGTGCTCGGATGGCCAAGGCTTTTTTCTCGATAACATCTACCCTTGAGATGGCTCAGATGAAAGTTCTAGGAGATCATGCATTTGCATATCAAAGGAAGATTTTGCTTTCACAAAGCCAGTTATCTATAAACCCTTTCCTTGAGAAATCCAGAAAAAAAATTTATCAGTTAGCAACTATATACCTTGAAAGATCTCTTGAGGCACTGTGGAGATTGTACTCTCCATTGTCTTTGGCAAGAGAAAATTATTTCATACTTGTCAGAGAGGGAGATAAAACCTTTTCATCCTCACAGAAGAGGGAAGTACTGGATACGGAGGGAAATAAGAGCATCATTCATGCTTCCTAGCTCCCTGTCACAGACCAAAAACCCAGGATGTCCTGTGACCCCTTTGCTGGCCTTGGTGTCCCATGTCCTGCTAAACAGGTGCTGACTATGGAATCCACTCCATAACTCATCTCCTCTGATGCCAGGGTTTAGAGACCGTCCCAAATGACAACACAACTATCCAGGTGTGGAGCCATACCAACTCTGTGAGCTGGGTCTGCTTAGCTCCATATGAGCAATTCTAATGGCCTCTGGCCTTCAGCAGTTGGGGAAGTAACCTACTGCACTCTCTCATATACCTAGTAGTTTGGGTCCTTTAAGAAGCTCAGCAAGATTAAAGCAGTTTCTCCTAGGAGGGGAGAGAGCATTCTGTGTTAGCAAATCCTATGGCCTTTTCTAGCATGAAACGAGGGGCATACCTAGGCTTCCTTCCCCATTTTCATCTTCTGGGTGCCCACTGAAGTATGGGGATGCGGTTCCAGTCCCCTCCCTCCCGGTCTCCATACTGGTTTCCTAGGGTCTCGGGAGCAGCTGGCTTTGCCCTGTGACTCAGCCAGGGGACTTTAGGGCATGGTTTGCAGCCCAGCAGACTACAGTGCATGCCTGTTGCTGCTTGGATTTTACTCCTGGCCCCACAAACCTTAAGTACACCCAGCTGCTCCATCACCATTCTCTAGGTGCCCCAATCTGGTATGTAGAACAGACTTTCCTCCAGAGTTTCCTCTCATCTCAAAGAAAAGCCAACTGACTAAAAGAGAATTTGTGTATCAGTGACTTGTTGATAAGATCATTCCAACCTTGAATGTATCTATAAACCAGCAAAACCAAATTATTACAAACTACATTCACATATGTGCTCCTTGACACCACACTGAACCATTAGGTAAACATCAGGAGAATCAAATGTTTGTGTTATTTTCAGTTAATCTAATATTCAACATATGGATAATTTTTAAATTAAAGACTACTTAATTTTAAGTAGATAGCACTCTGCTTTTCTCTTTGAAAAGCTTTTGTTGCACATTTCTCTCTGTTCTACTATCCTTAAATTTTATGGAATTTTCTTCCCTGCATAAATAAACTATCGATATTTTTAGAATATATTTAACAATATTTTAACAATGTTTTTAGAATACATTTATGTTAGCATTTCATTAAACATTATAAAAAATCAGTTCATGCCCTACAATGCTTATGCTAAATTAACTATGATATTCATATTGATTTTTCTCTTTAAATTTGTAAGATATCAGAGAAAATTATTGCCATATATAATTATACATGCATATATAACTAAAAGTTGAAGTAAACTAAGGCACTTGAAACTTTTGGCAGTCAGATTTTGGTGGATCTAATGTGCTGGCTCATTTTCCTCTAATTAGAAACACTCTGGGGAAATCCTTAGGGGGGAATTACCGTGGATGACAAGAAGTGGTTTTGCTTTGGTTATCCAGGCCTTGTCTTCTCAATTAATTACAAGCGTGCTGGGGAAAGTATGACTCCTGAGGCAATTGACATACTCTTTGGACAAAAAGAGTAAAGAAATCAGCAAAATTATGGTGACTGGGTGGCCTAACACAGAGAGGAACTAACTTACTAAACACTGTCCTGAAAATGAAATATAATAGGATGAGGAAGAACTTTCAGCGAACTGGGATGGATAGAAGTAGCTGAGCAAAGAGGGAGATGAAGGAGAGCTGGGCCAGAGGACAGGGAGAAAAATGCATACCGTATGAATATGACAACAGGTTTGCAAACTTGGAATTTGCCCCATAATTAAAGAAGTTTGGCTACACTGCATTGTCATCCAGTTATTATGACTGAGTCTATCAGAGAGCACAGGATATGTGTTTTTGTTAGGAAACTGATGTGGACACCAGCTAACAGTGTCCACATCATTATGGAAGAATAAAACCTACACACAGACTACCAAGTCTGATGGAGGAAAAAGGATGACAGCATGGCTTTTCTCTCAAGGGGAGCAAAAGCTGCTGCCTCCACCATGACAGGCTTTTATTTTATTTCTCCTCACATTACCAGATGGTCCTCACTCACTCTGCCCAGTTACAACAAAGGAGCCAATGCCCCTCATCACATCACAGAAGAAGGATATTAGGAAATGAAAAGGCAAAAGGGGTTGAGCCGTTTACACTGGTCCCTGCAAGGTTTAGCACTTGCAGGGTGAGGGAGTTTTAGCAAAAAACAAGCTTCAAAGCAGCCTAGGTATATTGCAAATGTGATTACCCACAAGAGAACCTATCTGTGGGTGTGGGTCCTGTGCATCTCCGAGTGGGAGCTGGGCCCATGCCACGCAGAATGGTCTGCTATAGGAAACAACCACTGAATAAACAAAAGTTAGTCAGGAAAGAAATTGATGTGATTTCTCCTCCTAGCAGGTGTGTCCTCTTCATACATGAGTCCAAGTTAAAAGTGGACTTAAAAGTATCTGGAAAACAAGGCATTTTGCTTTTACTGAGCCAGCCAAAGAGTTTGTTGATTTTTTTTCCTATAAGATAGTTTTATTAGCACTTAGTTGTCTTTAGCTTCATTTGAAACAATTTTGTTAGATTGCATTGTGACAGCTTGAGTCATATCAGAATGCATTTTAAAAAATTTATCAAAATTGATGAATTTTTGTGTAGTCATTCTAATACAGAGAATGGAAAAAATACACAGTTTCAGCATATTATGCACTGTTTCAAGAAAGATAAAAACAAAACTGAAATGCAAAAAAAGACTAGAGCAGTTTGTGGAAAAGGAGGTATGACTGACTGAATGTGTCAAAAGTGGTTTGCGAAGTTTCGTGCTGGAGATTTCTCATTGGACCATGTTCCATGGTCGGATAGACCAGTTGAAGCTGTTAGAGATCAAAGACATTAATTGAGAACAATTGATGTTATACCACACAGGAGATAGCCAATATGCTCAAAATATCCAAATCAAGTGCTGAAAATTATTTGCACTAGCTTGGTTTTCTTAATTGCTTTGATGTTTGGGTTCCACATTAAGTTACATGAAAAAAATAAGATAAACTATGAAAAGCAGTTTTATAATAGTGTCTGGAAGGTAGCAAGTGCTATAAAAAAGTATTAGCTACATTTAATGCTATTATTATTTCTGGAAAGTTATTATTTAGTCCAACTCATCTCTTGCTCCTACCTCCCCATCACTCACAGACCATTTCACTCATGTATCCTCCCTGTCCCTGCATGTACTTTACTTTCCTGTCTCTAGGTGTATTTGTACCCTAAAGCCTGCCATGACAAATTACCACAAACTGAGTGGCTTAAACCAACAGAAATTGTTTCCCAGTTCTGGAGACTAGAAGTCTGAAGTCAACATTTCAGCAGAATTGGTAATTTCTGAAAAACATGAGGAAGAATCTCCTCCACGCCTCTCCTGGCTTCTGACAGTTGCTGTACTCCTTATTATTCCTTGGCTTCCTGATACATTTCTCTAATCTCTGCACCCATCATCCCAAAACATTCTCTCCCTGTTTGTGTCTGTGTCCATATTGCTCTGTCCTTATAAGGAGAGCATAATTCAATTCCATTGAATTATGACCCACCCTAATCCAGTATTACCATATTTTGCTTGATTACAGCGGCAAAAATCTTATTTCCAAATAAGGGCACATTTACAGGAACCAGGGGTTAAGACTTAAAGATACCAGATGTCAGAGGAATGGAAGCATGAGAGATCTTCTTGGTCTCTCCCCTGAAATTTCAACAAGTTGAACAGCTATAACTAAACAAAGCATTCCCCTGCTCAACATACAGTCACGCCTGAGAGATCCGTACATTAAAGCATCGAAAGGTGAGCAAAAGGGAACAATCAGGGGAGGCAAGAAAGGAGGAGGGTTCAGACTAGCTACAGATGCAGTCCTACACTGGGGAGCTCACAGCAGGCCCATCCCATTAAAACAGGAGGAACTTGAATTGGCTAGCACTTCTTTAGTTGGGAGGAACAGAGAGTCTTGTTGGGCACGCTCGCAGGAGTGAGCAGTGTGAACTGCAACTCAGAAACCTGGGCAAGGACAAAGCAGAGGAGTTCTGTCATGGCTGTCAGGAAGTTGACATTCCAGAAAAAGAAAAAAAATGCAGGGTCCTATCATCCTGCAGTGCCTCCTGTCGCCCCTGGTGTCAGGTTGTGCAGCACACTATCTGTAAACCCAAGAACCATTACTATAGAATTACTATTTCCTCTTAGCAAAGGAAGCACTCTGGATATGCGTGTTGCGGGGAGCGGGGGACCCTGCAGAGGTCCAAGACTGTCATTATTGAGGCATCAAAACAAAGAAGGAAGAGGATTCCCACAAACAGCAGAACTCCAAGCATCATGATTATACTGATGGCTGCCATGGAAGTCAGCTTTGGGATTTCACAGAGCTAAAACACTTGTGGTCCAGTGCTACCTACTAGGAAATAATAGAAGGACCTCTTCATAGTAATCTGCTGGGAAAGTACCATAAATAATAGATTCCTAGACAGAGAAGGATCCCATCAAATACCATAAATAACCAAAGTAGTGAGGCAGCTCAAAAAGAAAATGAAAAATCTCCAGAAATCAAACTTGAACACATGGGAATACATGTTATAAATGACAGCATTCAAGATTACAGTTCTGAAAATACTCAATGAGATGTGAGAAAATACAAGCAAGCAATTTAGTTAGCTCAGGAAACAACTTAATGAATAATATGAGTACTTCACCAAAGAGATTGAAACTTTAAAGAACTAAAATAGAAATGCTGGTTATTAAGAACTTAATAAAAGGAAAGAAGAAAAATTAGGAGCATAGGAAATAGAGTTACCCAAATGGAGGTAAAGATCAGTGATATTGAAGATAGAAATGTAGAAATAACACAGAAGGAAGAAAAGAGAACTGAGAATAAAAAAGGTTTTAAAAGGAAAGAGCTCTACAAGAACTATCTGATTCCATAAGAAAAAGCAATGTAAGAATAATAGGCATACCAGAAGAAAAAGAGAGGGAGAATGGAGAGTCTATTCAAACAAATAGTTGACAAGAACTTCCCAACCTATGGAAAGAGGTAAATCCTTGAATCCAAGAATCAAATGGAACATCTAGTCACCTCAATCTGAAGAGACTTTCTCCAAGGCACATTCTATTAAAACTGTCAAAAAATTCATGACAAAAAAGGATTCTTAAGACAGCTAGGAAAAAGAAGGAAGTAATCTATAAAGGAAAGCCCACCAGGTTACAATTGAAATTTTAAGCAGAAACTCTACAAGCAGAAGGGAGTGGATCAAATATTCAAGCTACTGAAAGAGAGGCATTACCAGCCAAGATAATATGTCCAAGCAAAGTTATCTTTCAAATATGAAGAAGAAATAAAGACTTTTCTAGACCTAAAGAAGCTGGGGGAATTTATCACCAGAAAAACCTGCATTGCAGGAAATACTCAAGGGGGTTATTTTACCTAAAACAAATAACAAAAGGTCATAACACTATGAGTAAGATCATTAACAAATTTACAGCATAAACAGGGATAATTTGTGATAACAAAAACATAAAATGGGAGGCAGGGAAGGCCTAAATCTGCAAAGAAGGATGGAGACCAGATGCATTCAAAAGAAAAAAACTACTGTATATATAAAACTTTCTTTTTCATAAACCTATGGTAACCACACACAAAAATCCCCAAACTGAGACATACAGTTTAAAAACAGGGGAAACAGAGGAAAGAAGTATAGAAAACGACAGAAAAATAAAGGAAAAGAACCAATGGAGTCACAGAACTACCAGAAAACAAAGGATAAAATGGCTGCAGTAAATCCTCATACATCAATAATTACCCTAAATGTAAATGGACTGAATTCACCAATAAAGAGGAACAGAGTAGCAGATGGTATTGGAAAAACAAAACAACCATATGCTGCCTTTAGGAGATACATCTAAGCTGCAAAGACAATGGTAGGTTCAAATTGAAAGGCTAGAAAATGATTCTTCAAGCAAATAACCACAGAAAAGCAGGAAAAGGCATACTTATATCTACAAAATAGATTAAGATAACAAAGGTACAAGAGACAAAGATGAACATTTTTAATGATAAAGGGAATACTACATCAAGAAGACATAACACTTCTTAATATATATGCACCCAATTAGGGAGCACCAAAATATATAAAGCAATTATTCATAGAACTAAAAGGAGAACCAGACCAAAACATGGTCATAGTGAGTGACCTTAATACTCCATTGATAGCTCTAGATAAATCATCCAAATAGAAAATCAATAAAGAAATACCAGCTTTAAATGACATATTGGATCAAACAAAAATAATTGACATTTACACAGACTTTCATCCCAGAACACCACATTATACATTCTTCTCCAGTATACATGAAACATTCTCAAGTATAGACCATTTGTTGGGTCACAAACTAGTCTCAACAAATTCAAGAACACTGAAATTAAACCAAGCATATATCTGACTACAAAGCCTTGAAATTAGAAATCAACTGCAAAAAGAAAGTAAAGAAACCCACAAATACATGGAGGTTAAACAACATACTACTAAAAAATGACTGCATCAAGGAATAAATAAAAGGTGAGATCAAAAGACATATAGAGACAAAATGGGAATGACAATACAACATATCAAAACTTCTGAGATGCAGCGAAAGCAGTAATAAGAGGAAAGTTTACATCACTAGAGGCCTACCTCAAGAAGCCAGAGAAATTCCAAATAAATAACCTAACATTATATCTTAAATAATTGGAAAATAAGAACAAAAGCAAGCAACAGTCAGCAGAAGAAAATACAAATTTGAACAGAGTTGAATGAAATGGAAAACAAAAGGACTATACAAAAAGTTAATACAACAAAGGGCTGGTTCTTTGAAAAGATTAATAAAATTGACAAACTCCTGGATAGACTAAGGAAAAAGAAAACACCCATATAAACAACGTGAGAATTGAAGAACTTACCAAAGACATCACAGATATACAAAGGATCATATTAGAATACAATGAAAGACTATATGCCACCAAATTCTGTAACTTAGAAGAAATGCATAACGAAGAACTGGAAAATTTAAATAGACCAATCAGCAGTGAGGAAATTGAAACAACCATCAAAAACCTCCAAAAAAATCAAAATTCCAGGACTAGATGGCTTCACTAGTGAATTCTACAAAACATTTGAAGAATATTTAATACCTATCCTTCTCAAACTCTTCAAAAAAAATTAAAGAGGCACTACTTCCTAACATTTTATGAAGCCAGCTTAACCCTGGTACCAAAATCTGAAAGGATGACATAAAAAAAGAAAACTACAGACCAACATTATGGATGAGTACAGACACAAAATCCTAAGCATAATCCTGGCAAATTGAATACAACAATACATTTTTTAAAAATACATCACGATCAAGTGGGGTTTGTTCTAGAGGCACAAGGATGTGTCAATATATGCAAATTGATCAATGTAATACATCACATTAACAAAAGAAAGGATAAAAATCATATGCTCTTATAAATAGATAAAGAAAAAGCATTTAATAAGATACAATACCCATTTACAATTAAAATACTCAATAGAATAGGTATGGAAGGAAAGTACCTCAACATAATAAAGACCATATATGAAAAACCCTCAGACAATATCATACTCAATGGTGAAAAACAAATCTTTTTCTCTAAATTGAGGAACAAGAGAAGGATGCCCACTCTCACTACTCTTACACAAAAACAGTTCTCAAAGTCCAAGCCAGAGCAATCAGGCAAGAGAAAGAAATAAATGGCATCCAAATTGAGAAGGAAGAAGTAAAAGTGTCATTTTTTGGCAGATGACATGATTCTGTACATAGAAAACCCTAAAGACTGCACCAAAAAACTATTCGAAACAAATACAGTTGCAGATATAAAAACAATATAGAAAAATCCACTGTATTCCTATATAACAATGAAACTTCAGAAAAAGAAATGAGAAAAACAATTCCTTTTGTAATTGCAACCAAATGAATAAAATACCTAGGAATAACCTTAACAAAAGATATGAAAGAGCTATATACTGAAAACTGCAAAGCATTAAGAAATTTTAAAAGGTACAAAGAAATGGAAAGATATTCTGTGTTCATGGATTAGAAGAATTAACATAGTTAAAATGGCACTACTACCCAAAGCAACATACAGATTTAATGCGATCCCCATCAAAAACCCAATGTCATTTTTTTAAAGATATAGAACAAAAAAAATCATCAGATTTGTATGGAACCACAAAATATCCCTTAATAGCCAAAGCAATCCTGAGAATAAAGAACAAAGCCAGAAGCATTACACTACCTGGCTTTAAATTATACTATAGTGCTACGATAATTAAAACAACATGGTATTGGCAGAAAAACAGACACACAGATCAATGGAACAGAATTGAGAGCCCAGAAATAAAACCACACGTATATGAGCAGATAATCTTCAACAAAGGAACCAAAAACACCATGGAGAAAAGAAAGACTGTTTAATGAACAATGCTGGGTAAATTAGAACACCACATGCAAAATAATAAAACTAAATTATAGTTTGTTGCTATGTCCAAAAATTAAATTAATTCAAAATCCATCAAAGACTTAAATATACAATTGGAAACAAATTACATAGAAGAAAACATAAGTACTAAACTTTTGGACCTTGGTCGTAGAGGGATTTTATTAATTGAACCCCAATGGCAAGGGAAATAATGGCAAAAAGAAATGAATGGGTCTATATTAAACTAAAAAGCTTCTGCAGAGCAAAGCAAACTTCAAGAAAAGCAGAAAGGCAACCAACCAAATAGGATATGATGCTTGCAAACGACAGCTCCAATAAAAGGTTAATACTTAAAATACATGGACTCATAAAACTGAACATCAACCAAACAATCCAATTTAAAAAATTGGCAGAGAACCTGAACAGCCACCTCTCCCACACAAATGGTCAAGAGATATATGAAAAGATGTTCAACTTCACTAGCTATTAGGGAAATGTAAATCAAAACTACAATGACATACCCCCCCACACCTGTTACAATGGCTATTATCAACAAGACAAGTAATAATAAGTGTTAGAGAGGCTGTGTAGAAAAGGCAACCCTCACTCACTGCTGGTGGGAATGTAAACTAGTACAACCATTATGGAAAACAGCCGCGCAGTTCCCCCCAAAATTAAGAAAACAGTTACAATATGACCCAGCAATTGCTATCTTGGGTATCCATCCCAAAATCTCAAAAATAAGTATTCACAAAGATATATGTATCCCAATGTTCACTGCATCATCATTCAAAGGGTCAAACAGGAAGACACCCAAAGTGTCCCATGATTGAGGACTGGATAAAGAAGATGTGGTCCACATATACAACGGAACACTACTCAGCCATGAGAAAAGATGGAACGCTGCCATTTGCAACAACATGGATGAGTCTTGAGAGTATTATGCTAAATGAAGTGAGTCAGTCAAAGAAAGCTAAGAACCATAAGACTTTACTCACACGTGGGATATAAAACTGATACTCATGGACACATACAGCAGTGTGTGGTTGCCAGAGCGGAGGGAGTGGTGGGTGATGGGGTTGAGGGGATGGAAGGGGCCTAATATGTGCTGACAGAAGATAGCTTGACTTTGGGTGTTGGGAGTGTAGTGCAATATACAGATCTTGTATCATGGAAATGCACACTTATAACCTATACAATCCTATTAACCAGTATAACCCCAGTAATTTAATAAAAATTGAAAAAAAAACACTAGAAGATATTTTTTGAGGACACAACTTAATGTACAACACTGTTTTTGCTCAAACAGGTTTTTATTCCTATAATTATCTCCCTTTTATCTGAATTCTGTATTTCTTGTCTTTCCACTCCTCAGTACTAACCTTTTAAAGCATCCCCATCCATGACAGCAATCATCTCTCTTCCTGTTGCCATGTAGTTGAGAACTTAATGTTTCCGGTACCTTAGTTCTGTCTGCCAAGCTAGACTTTGAGCTATTAAAAAGCAAGTGAATCTTAGGATGCCTTTCATTCCCCCATGGTACCTAGCACTCTTGTGGGTGAAAGAAGACCTTTTATAAATATTATTGGTAAGGTCTTTTACTTTGCTAGTTTAATAAATGTACCTGCATATTTATTAAACTAACAGTCTGCCCCTGTTTATAAAACAATTTGAGGGATTAAAGTTGTGTCTCAATTATGATCTTTATTAGACCAGCAAAATTAGCTTGAGAGTGCTTTTACAAGCCATTTTAATAAGAAGCATAAAATCTTTGGTCCTTGTTCAAAAAAATATTATCTAGTAGGGTAGATTAGAATAGAAAAATTAAAGGGAAAGGAAGTTTTAATATGTTCTGGCATTATACAGTAGTTAGAAACTAAATTTATTAATGCTGACACCGAGCTAACTAGAAAATAAGGCAGCACATGGGGAGATAATTTTGTGAAACAAACTATAAGGGCAAAGTAGAAAAATAATCAATGTTTTAAATATAACACTCTTTGGGTACACTGTGGATTGGGGTGTTAATTTCCTTTGTTTCAGCTAATTCAAAAAATGATGGTAATTTCATTTTATTACTTCACAATTAAATAATATCTTACTCAGGGGGTTTGCAGTCTGTCTGTCTTTCTAATCCATTTACAGAGTGAGTGACAGAAAGCTGTTTTACTTACATAAATGTCATACAATATCACAGACGCTGCAAGGCCTTGACACAAAGTAGTAACAACAGAGTGTGAAATCTTAGGACCAGAAGAAACCTTCCTGTTTCCTCTTAGAATTGCTCTGACTAAAGCTTTTCAGCCCATATATTCAAGCTGAAAGTTGTCCGCCTAATGTTTTAACTCAGTGGTTCTAGTTCTGTTGGGCCACACAAGCCCAAGTTGAATTAATCCTTCTCTCAGGGGACAACCCTTCAAAGAGCTAAAAGCAGTGATCAGTCTCACTGCATTTTCCTTCTCTGGTGCTTAAGCCACAGGACATCTGAGAATGATGGAGCATCTCCCCACACATCTCTCCCCCTCCAGCACGCTGGCCCCAAGAGTTCCAAGAAGCAAAAGGGTTAATGTTAGGTCGGGCGTGGTGAGATAAGATGGCCGCCAGGGGCTGAAGCCCCAAAAAGCTGGCTGACGCCAGATGAAAATAGCTGGAGCAGCGGACAAAACCAGGAACAACATCACCATAGCAACTCGTGCCTAAAAGGATCGACCAATGATACACCGCCACCTGGCTTAAAAGGGCCAATCCTCAGCTGCCACGATCAGTACCACCCCAACTGCATTATAAAATTCTTTCCCTTCTTAGGTTCGGGTGAGACTTCCTCGGGCCCCAACTTGTGGACCAGAGAACCTTGCCTGGGTGTGCAACCCCCCAATAAAGCTCTGTATTACCCCATTTTGTGGCTGATTGACATTATTTCCTCAGCAGAATATTAACAACCTTACAGTTAAGTCCCAATGTGAGGAAACATCTTAAGAGTCTCATTGTGTCTCATTTGCTATGATCCAAAAGTCAAAGCAAGCCATGAGGTTTGGCCAGATTCAAAGGGTGGGGAAACAGACTACCTGTTCATGGGAGAAATGCAAGGTTGTATCGCAAGGGTATGGACGCAGAGAGAGAAAGAACGAACACCCAGCCAATTTTGCAACTACTACATTCATTCTTTACCAAATTCTTATTGTACTCCTCACAGAAGATGTGACACACTGTAAGGACAGTAGTTAAATAAAACCACATACTTTTCTCTTAAAGCAGACATACTCCCTACCTTTATCTCCTATTTAACATAATAAAACCATTAAACATGCAAGATGAAAGTGTAAAATAAAAGTATCCTACAGCAAATAAATATATTGTCAATATGCACAAAGTACATAGAGACGGAGACTGAAGAGAAGACATACCTTCTAGTTGAATGGTTTGAAAACAGGAGTGATTTTTCTCCCCCAGGGAAATGTGGCAACATCTGAAGACTTTTTTTTTTAAATCACAATTAGGGGTCAGGGAGCTACTACTGGTCTCCAGTGGGAAGAGGCCATGGATGCTGCTAAACATCCTACAATGCACAGGACAACTGCATCCAACAAAGAATTCTCCAGCCCAAAATGCCACCCTCTTTTCAGCCTGAAGATTCTAAACAATACCAGAAAATCTGGAGATGATATCTTCTACTCTCATTACTGCTGCCCCTTTTAATGGTCCCTTTCAGTTGAAACTATCAGAAGAAAGGAAAGCATTTTCTCAGCCCCTGTGAGCCGGCAACACATCGCTGTCCTGACATCCCCTCCCAGGCACTAGGATACGAAGACGAGCATAGGCTTCTGGAAGGCAGGACATTGAGTTCAAGAAAAACAGGCTTCCTGACACCTTGTCCTGGTGACACCACCTCCATGAGTCCAGCACCTGTCTGTACCTCTGTTTTATGTCACAGCTGCTCAATGATATGTTTGTTTCTTACTAGGCTACAAGCTTTTGCAGGGGACGCCTTCTCTTATTAATCTTGGGATCCTCGGGGCCGGTAAATGCTGTGGAATAAAGCATGTGAGGGGCGAATCCTAAGGCATGCTTCACTCTAGTCACCATGTGATCAAATCAGTGAGGTGTTTTACGTTCCTTTGTGCATCCTTGAGGGTGCACAAAGGAACATAAAAATGCGTTGCCAGCATCATCGATACTCATGCAGCTCAGATTCTGGCACTATCATGTACCCCTAATGAAAAGACAAAATTAGCATTGCTATTTTTTTCATGGAGAATTAAATAAAACTCAATAAGGTCTCTATATGAATTACCAAATCTTCAGGAAAGCCTGGTTAATAAGGCAATTGCTATTTTAGGTCACTGAATATATTTATCTAATATTTGATATGTGACTTTTTTCATTTGAATTCTTTCCTCTCCTTTTCAGTGGTAAATGTGCCTAAAAATGGGTTTTATTTTGTTTTGTTTTTTCACTATTTGTTTGAATGAATAGGCTCCTAACATTTTACTCCCACATAGTTCAGTGGTCATCAAAAAGCTGTCATTTAAAAATAATTCCTTCTGTGTGCAAACATCTAGCCTACCCACTTAGCATTTGAAATAAATAGTAATTATTTGACTCTGTTTTGGCATAAGATTAGGTGACAGTTTGAAACTCTAGCCTTTATTCCCAAACCTGGTTGCTGTTTGTTACTAAGCAAAATTCACTGATGGGAACTCAGGAGTTTAATTTAGTATAGCATAAGATTGCCTCTGAAAGTTAATATTTAAGTGCTTGGCACTGCTTAGCCACACGTTAAGTGAAATCAGAAAAACTGAAAATGATTCTGGATATTGGACATAGGGAAGGCAAGAAACATTTACAGTTCGGACTCTGAGATTGTGACATCCTAAGATAAAAAACTGTTCAAAAACAAGCCTAAAATCGAGGGAGGAGGAGACAAAAAGAGTCCACTAAACCATTGCTGAAGACACTTTTACAAGCAGGAGTCTGTTCAGGTTCACCATTGAGGATAGCCCCATGATACCATTTTCACTGATCCCTTGGGAACGCCATCTCATTCCAGTAACACCGAGAGGGTTCAGCAAGTTTTACTTAACTCACAACGCTCTCCAAGTAAGATGTGCCCATTTGTGACAGAGACTGGTTAATTACAAAATCTATTTCCTCTTCTGGGGCTGGCAGGTCTACATTTCTCGGTCTCCCTGCAAAGGGAGACTGTCACCAGGTCCTGGCCAATGGAATGTGAGCTGAGACAATGTATGTCACAGCGTGTGATTCATGATCCTCCAAGTGGAGTCACCTTGAAGTCCACATTAAGAGGGACAGAGCCAAAGGGCAAAAGGGGCCTGGATTTTTAAATCAGTGCTTGGAGGACAGCAGCCAGATGACAACAAACACTCATTTAGACTTCTTATGGAAGTCTTACAGAAATAAACTATTGTGTCAAGTTACTGAGATTAGGGGGGTTATTTGTAGCAGCTAACGTTATCTTAACTAATGCACAATCTCTCTTCCAAACATTTAGAGGGTTAAGAGAAAAGTAATATTTACAAAGGAATGCAGTAGGCAACAGGGGATTTAGTTATTAATTCACTCTTTCATCAAATACTAAGTTCCCACCACTTGTGTGTTATTATTCTAGGAACTGGTGATACAGGAGTGAGCAAAACACATAATATATCCATCTGCATGGAGCTTCCATTCTAAACAGGGACAAAGAGATATATATATAAGTAAAATACCTAGTATTTCAAAGTAAATGATGCAATGAAAAATATCTTAAAAAGGGAGAGTGACCCTATGGGAGAGAGCAGTTGGTAGAAATATAACTGATTCTGATGAACCTGCATAGCAGTCCAAGAGACAGGTAGGGCCACAGCTTTATAGGGGGGAAAGCAAAATGTGCATCCTCTTGGTGGTATAGAGCATGGGGTGATTGTGAGGCCGGAAGTGCCATGGGTGGGCTAGAGGGGTAGAGGTCTTGCAGGAACACCCAGAGATTTGAGGACCCATCTCTCTATCTAGCTCATCCCAGAACACAGTATATAAGAATGTTTATACTTTTAACAACAAAGTGAAAAAATATGTTTATGTGGAACACAGATTTGCAGGCAGGAAAAGTGAAGAAAAATTGAAAGCACTAAATCTCCCACTTGAAATGTTTACCTTCCACTTTTGTCCATCTACATGAAAGGAAGCTAAAAAATATAGAGAACTGGAGTGTAAAAATTTTCAAAGGAAGATATAATTAGAATTCAGAACTACATTAGAAATAATGGTACAGTGATGGCAACACATTAGTCACAGTTTCTACTGATCATAAGAATAGAATTAAGGTCAGAAGCAAAAGGAGGCTTCCACAGTATGGCCGGCGACATTAGATAGCGCTCGCTCTGCTCTCTCTAACAGGGAAACTGCGGACTGCAAGAGACTGAACTGTATCTGCCTCTATATCCAACAGACTCACGTTCAACTTTAGCTCACAAAAAGCCAGGAAAATTTTATTAATCCTTTAAAAAAAATAAAAGGTTAATATAAAATTATAGCCAAAAAAAAAAAAGGAAACTGAACTTTAGTAACAGCTGAAACAATCCACAGCAGCGGCAGGAGAAGAGATTTAATTTAGTTGATTTTCTGTGGTTGTTGGTTGTTCGCTAGTCTCATGGTGATGGAAGCTGCACATTTTTTCAAAGGGACCAAGAAGCTACTGGAGGTTTGGTTCTCCAGGCAGCAACCTGACACAAATCAAGGATCTGGGGATCTTCGCACCATCCCAAGATCCGAGTGGGACATACTTTTGAAGGATGTGCAGTGTTCAATCATAAGTGTGACAAAAACTGACAAGCAGGAAGCTTATGTACTCAGTGAGAGTAGCATGTTTGTCTCCAAGAGACGTTTCATTTTGAAGACAATGTGGTACCACCCTCTCGCTGAAAGCACTGGTTCCCCTGTTGAAACTTGCTAGGGATTACAGTGGGTTTGACTCAATTCAAAGCTTCTTTTATTCTCACAAAAATTTCATGAAGCCTTCTCACCAAGGGTATCCACACTGGAATTTCCAGGAAGAAGTAGTGTTTCTTAATGCAATTTTCCCAAATGGAGTAGCATATGGGACGTATGAATTC
>PVKU01011375.1:0-43821 GCA_004027475.1 Anoura caudifer | reverse complement strand
GGGCATAGGAGGAGAACTGGGAAGGGTTTATTTCTGTTAGTTTGGAGGCCCGAGGCCTGCGACCCAGAAGACAGTGCTCAGCGAGCTCGGTGGCGGTTTCTGAGCAAGTACGGAGCCCGTGGAGGTGGTGTCGGTGACAGGCTGAGACAGACATGCCTGGTGGGAGAGAGCAGGACTGTGGAGCTGCCCGGCAGGCGGAGGTGCCCAACAGAATGGGCGCAACCAGAAGAAGAAGGAGGAATGGCTGGAGCCCCCTGGAGACTGGCCAGGTGACCCCCCCCCCCAGCACACTGCTGACATTGTCCTTAGACACCCAGAAATGCTCCAGAGCACTTTCCAAGCTCAGCTGAAGTGCATGGGAAATCCCTGGGGATCTTTTCAAAGCTGGTCTTTGCCTCACCCTAGAACAATTAGATTATGATTTCAGGCCTGTGCCTACATAAGCTTTAAAAGCTCCTTAAGTATGTCCATGCACTGGGGAGATTTGAAACTACAGGCTAAAGGGAGATAGAAAACCACTAAACACTCCTGAGGCAGACCAATGCGTTGCCATCCCTGACGGGCACATTCTCTGGAGCTAAATAGAAAACAACCTATTCGGAAAGAAATTCTCCTTTTCTTTTGGGTAGAAAGCACCTGGGCTTCCTGTGGGACTGGTGAGGCCCCGATTCTGGCCCAGCTGCAGCCCAGGTGGGATGCGGGAGCGAGGGGCTGTATCCCAGGGGCAGATGGACATGGAGCGCTGGTGAGGACCCTGCAAAAGGAGCACCTTCCCCATGGGTCTCACACCCCCCTACCAGCCAGCACGCGGCCCTGGGCCAGTGGGGTGGTACCGGGGATCCAGGCTCCAAATGTTGGGGCGCTGCAGCTGATCCCCATATGCTGGAGCATTGGCCTCCCCTGGGATGGCCCTGGTCTAAGGAAGTGAGGGTCACATGTGGGGCCCAGTGTGCTGGTTTATCCCGTCAGCAGCCTTGTCTCGGCTGCCCTGAACGTCTGCCCTGGGCGTGTCCCAGCTGCCTGAAGCAGAAGAGACACCCGAAAGGGGTTCTGTGTGAGTTGGCAGCGAGGAAGCCGGCTCCGCCTCAACTTGTCCTTCGCCCAGCGAAGGCAAACTGCAGAATGGAGAGTGAACAATGTATTAAAATGTGTTGGGTTTTTTTTCTTTTTTGAAAAATTTTTTTTTTAGAAATTCTTTAAAAGCTTTTTAAAAATCTATTTAGCTTGTGTAATAGTACTTAGGGTTTTTAAAAAATCATATTTATTCATTTACATGAAAACTTTTCTCCCAAACAGTTTAAAGTAGATTCCTGTTCCAGTTTTAAATTCCTACATCAAATTACAAAAAAAAAATTAAATCTTGATGATTTGCATTTTAAAGCATTTGATAATCCCGTCTTTATTTTTATAGCTTTCCAGTAAAGGTTTAATTTTTAAGCCTGCTCTTGGATGAGAATATTGTCATCAAGGTCACATAAAGTGCTTCTGATCTTTATATTTTGAGCACTTTCCTGAACACTGTATTTCCTGGCAGATTATCCTGCCCACTCGCCTTGATTTTGGGTCCCTTCACCATCCCAGACATTGGTGGAAGAACTTGCGTGAATCCAGGACCGTGGGCATTTGCAGTCCTCCTCCCCGGGACCTCAAGGTTCAAGGCCATCATTGAATGCTTTTCCCATGTCTGCACGGACTTTCTCACCGGGCCAGCTTGGCATGCCTTCCTGGTCTAGGGCTCAGTGCAGATTAGACAAGTGTATCAGCGAAGTGTCAAGTGGGGAAGATTATGAGCTGCAGGGACCACCCCGCCCAGGACTCCGAGTGAGGGCCAGCCTGGCAGAGGGTGAAAAGACCTCAGCGAATTGGTGAATAGAAAGCAGAACCCAGCGCGGCTGCTTTCTAGACATGAGATGGCAAATAGAGAACGGCTTCTGTTTCTTCTTTAAGGAGTGTCTGTACCACCTACGGACGGATCAAAAGTCCCCAAACCCAGCCAGCAGACAGATATAAAATGCAGGGCGAGGCATAAGCTCTTCTGTGTAGTCACAGCTATAAATCTACTTGGGTCCCACCCTGTAGATAAGCAATTTCAGCAGCGTATTCTCTTTTTGTATTATATTTTTTTGATTGTGCCATTACATTTTTCCTAATTTTTTCCTCTTTTCTTGTCTCCACCCAGCAATGCCCCTCAGGCAATACTCCCATCAATGTTCATGACCATGAATCTAAGTTCTTTGGCTACTCCATTTCCTATACTGTCTTTTATGTCCTCATGGCTATTCTGTAACTACCTGTTTGTACTTAATCCCCTCACCTCTTCACTCATTCCCCCCACACTATCCTCCCATTCTGGCCACCATCAAAACACTCTCTGTATTCATGATTCTGTTTCTGTTTTTCTTGTTTGCTCAGTTGGTTTTTTAGATTCAGTTGTTGGTTAATATGTATTTATTGCCATTTTATTATGTTTAAAAACATTTTATTTATTTATCTTTAGAGGGGAAGGGAAGGAGAGAGGGAGAGAAATATCAATGTGTGGTTGCCTCTCGTGCGTCCCTTGCCAGGAACTGGCCTGCAACCCAGGCATGTGCCCTGACTGGGAATCGAACCGTGATGCTTTGGTTCACAGGCCCGCGCTCAATCCACTGAGCTACACCAGCCAGGGCCATTTTATTATATTTGATCTTCTCTTTCTTAAATAAGTTCCTTTAATATTTCATAAAATAATAGTTTGGTGATGAACTCCTTTAATTTTTTCTTGTCTGGGAAGCTCTTTATCTGCCCTTCCATTCTAAATGAAATCTTTGCTGGGTAAACCAACTCGGCCATGGATCCCTGCTTTTCATGACTTTGAATGTTTCTTGCCAGTTCCTTCTAGCCTGCAACTTTTCTTTTGAGAGATCAGTTGACAGTCTTATGGGAACTCCCCTGTAGGTAACTAACTGCTTTTCTCCTGCTGCTCTTTATTGTTAACCTTTGACATTTTAATTATGATGTGTTTTGGGGTGGCCTTCTTTGCAACCATCTTATCTGGGACGCTCTGAGCTTCCTGGGCTTACATGTCTATTTCCTCCACCAAATTGGGGAAGTTTTCTTTCATTATTTTTTCAAATAGATTTCCAATTTCTTGTTCTCTCTCTTCTCCTTCTGGTACTCCTATGATGTGTATGTTAGACAGCTTGAAGTTGCCCCAGAGGCTACCTGCTGTATCCTTGGTTGTTTCTTTTTTGTGTGTGATTCTTTTTTCTTCTTGTTCTGATTGGTTGATTTTGCTTCCTTATGTTCCAAAACATTGATATGATTCTTGGCCTCACCTACTCTACTGTTGATCCCCTGTAAATTGTTCTTTATTTCAATTTGTATATCCTTCATTCCTGACTGGATCTTTTTTATGCTGCTGAGGTTCTCACTAAGTTTCTTGAGCATCCTTATAACCAGTGTTTTGAACTCTGCATCTGATAGATTGCTTATCTCCATTTTGTTTATCTTTTTTCTGGAATTTTGATCAGTTCTTTCATTTGGGCCATGTTTTTTTATCTGTTCATTTTGACATCCTCCCTGTGTTTGTTTCTATGTCTTAGGTAGGGCTGCTATGACTCCTTGTCTTGGTTGCATGGCCTAAGGTAGTAAGTGTCCTGTAGGGTCCAGTGGAATGGCTTCCCCTATCACTCAAGCTAGGACTTGAGGTTCACCCTTCATGTGGGCTGAGTACACCCTCCTCTTGTAGTTGAGATTTGATTGCTGTTGGCAGGTCAATGGGAGGGATTTACCCAGGCCAATCAGCTGCAAGGATTGGTTGTGACCACTGACTACCAACCTCCACTCTTCATAGAGGATCAGCTCTGCTGGGGGCAGGTGGTGGTGCTCCAACGTGGTCTGTAGCTGTCCACTGGCTGTGCAGTCTTTGGGGTTACCTTGATGGTGCAGGCCAAGGTCAGCCCCCACCTGTGTTCTGCCCCGGGCCACCCTGCCTGGGCTATAACGCAATCTGAGATGGCTGCTACTTGCATTGGGCTTGGAGATCCCCAGCTGAAGCCAAGTTGTAACTCTAGACTGGTTGCTGCTAGTGCCAGGCCTGGGGCCACTTAGCAAGGGGTACAGGGGTGGGGTCTCACTGAGGCTGTCCAGCAGCTGTATTCTCAAATCCAGATCGGCTCCCTGGTTGTGAAATATGCATGTTCCCTAAATTATGTGGCAAATTACTTGACCAGAATTGTTTTCAATGCATTAACTTACTCTTACTTTTTTTTTATAGAATAAACTTAGTTTGGTTAAATTCATTATTTTTTTGATATTTAACATGATTCATGCAAAAAGCATTTGTAGGTGATTTGAAAGCAAATACGTCAGAATAGGGGTGTCCCCTGCTTTGTGCTCAAACTGGGAAATAGCCCTGAAATGCCTCTTTCAGCCATTCTCCGGGGGGCTGGAGAGTATAACTTCTGGCTTTGTAGAAAATCGATCAGTGATCTGAACTTTTTGGTATCTAATTTAGCTATCCATAATTTTTTTTTTCATTCAGAAAATTCAAAGCTGCCTGCCAACGTTGAAGTCCCCGCAAGAAAAGGCCGCTGCTATTTCGGGCTATCTCTGAGGACTGTCTTGGGCAGGGAGGTACACACATCTGGGGTACTATTTTCAGGCTCCTGAGTTCCAGAAAGACTGGCGAGCTGGAAAGAGACCAGAAGTGTGGAAGGAATGATTAATGAGTGAAGTGGGCAGAGCTGGGGAATGACTCTTCAGAGATAGAGCTGAGAACTCAGAATCAGGGGCAGGAGAGAAGCCTTCACATGGATCTGCCCACAGGGGGATCCACATGTTTTAAAGGAACCGGAGGTGGATTTATGTAAACACACCCACACACTAGGCACATGGGTTCTGAATCCCACCAAGACCTGAGGCCTGAGAATCAGGAATTCTGGAGACAGACCAGGGCTCTCTGCCCTGCATAGTAGCTTCCCCTGGAGATTGCCAAAAATACACCCATGTCTCCACTTTCCACGCAGGGAAAATCTGTGAAAACACATTTTTAAAGACTAATATTTGTGACAGAGTCTTTTAAATAGCAATATGATATCATAAGTTATTGTAGGGGAAACCTTAAAGTGGCTTAAATGTGGGAACCCAATTTTAATTCTGAAGAATAGCAAGGAAGCAATTTATTATGATTTCTTTTAACAATGATTATATGAACGAAGCTTTGGAGACTGCTGTGCTTGATAGGTCAGTGCTTCTCAGACATTAATGTGCATGAGCATCACCTGTGGGTTTCATTCTAATCTGATGGTCTGAGTGTGGCTTGAGCAGGGGTGTCATCAAACTCATTTTCAGCGGGGGCCACTTCAGCCTCTCAGTTGCCTTCAAAATGCTGAATGTAATTTCAGCTCCTTAACAAGGAGCAGTTACATTTATACAGTCCTAAAATTACTTCAGCCCTTTGGAGGCAACCGAGAGGCTGATGTGGCCCCCGGTGGGAATGAGTTTGACGCCCCTGGGCTTGAGGTTCTGTTTCTCCGGAGCTCTTAGGTGAGGCTGAGGCACTGTGCCCCAGATGGGCAGCTGTGAGGCTCCACTACCTTAAATAACCTTCTTTCCATATTCTTAGACCTGGAGAACCTTCCAAATGATTTCCAAGTGTGATTTGGCATGCTCATTTCCAGTCCAGGAGGTGGAGTTGGTGGAAGGACTTTTTAAATACATCATGAACGACTCAATATTTACCTTAAAAACATATAGGTCATGGAGAAAGCGTATTCCAGCTAAAGAAATTCCACTTCCTCCCTGGCTGGTATGGCTCAGTGAATTGAGTGCTGGCTTGTGAACCAAAGGGTCGCTGGTTCTATTCTCAGTCAGGGCACATGTCTGGGTTGTGGGCCAGGTCCCCAGTAGTGGGTGTGCAAGAGGCAACTACATATTGATGTTTCTCTCCCTCCCTTTCTCCTTCCCTTCCCCTCTCCCCACAAGTAAATAACTAAAATCTTAAAAAAAAAAGAAAGAAATTCCATCCCTACTATCTTCCCAAAGAGTCAATTCATTCAGTCCAAAATAATGTCTTGAAGTAAAATGTTAAATGCCATAAACAAACTATGAGTGCACACACACACACACAACACAGCAGTAATTTCTTCCATGCTTGAAAGACAAGTTGCTTTCATGAGTATGGCTAGTTTTTTATGTTGTTGTTGTTGTTTTGTTTCTTGTTTGTTTGTTTGCAAAAAATACAGTGCCTGGTCTGCACTCATATAAGGTGGCATACATGTAGTGAAGAAGGTCAAGGTGTCACTGGGAGCACAAAAGGAGGCCAGGAAGCAAACACACTTGGAATTAATTTCTGATCATAAACAACACGTAAGGACTGAAAACCTGACAGGGGTGGAGCCAGTTTAACCTGGAGCCAGAGCTTCCATCCCAGAGGACCTGCCTGAGTGTCCTGCTCCTTGAACCTCAGGGCCATTTGGATGGGGCCAAATCAACAGTGTCTTCCAAACAAATTTTTTGTAAAGCCAGCAAAAAAGCGGACATCCTGACCATGAGAACTAATGATTACGTACTCTCTATCTGAAGATGGAATGAATTATCAGCCATGCATACCTAAAGAGTAACTCAGCTTGTTAACATCAATAGAAATTTCTTTCCTCTTTTCATGTAATTATTTTCCTTTTCTCATAAAAATTCCTTGTCTTCGTCCTGTAGTCGGGATACTATTTGGTTTTCTCCCTGAATCTGTGCTTCCAAAATGCAGTTCTGTGATCCTGAATAAACAAGTGTTGCCTTGCATTTTGGCTTTTTAATTTTAGGTTAACAGGGTACTGCCCATATTCCTCGGGAACTATTTTCTTTACATAGTGAATTAAGTGACTTAAAAGAATGCACTACTACAGGCCTGATGTCTTTTTAGGAATTTGGTTCTAAACAATATTTTCCTTGAAATTATAACTTATTGCCAACTTTCAGTTTACTTGGATTTTTTTTCTTTTAAGTTTAAATTATTTGAGCCTTTGAAATGTCTGTAAAGTGTCTGGGTATTTTCTTTTTAGTATATTTTATTAATTATGGTAATACAGTTGTCCCATTCTTTATTCTCCCCCTTATTCCCCTCCACCCAGTACCCCCATTCTCTCTAGCATCACCCTCCACCCCGCCTTAGTTCATGTGCATGTTCTTTGGCTTCTCCATTTTTTACACTATTCTTAACCTCCACCTGTCAACTTTGTACCTGCCAATTATGCTTCTTATTCCCTCTACCTATTCCCCCATTCTTCTCCCTCTCCCTCCCTGCTGATAACCCTCCATGTGATCTCCATTTCTGTGATTCTGTTCCTGTTCTAGTTGTTTCCTTAGTTTGTTTTTGTTTTTGTGAGTTCAGTTGTTGATAGTTGTGAGTTTGTTGTCATTTTACTGTTCATAGTTTTGATCTTCTTTTTCTTAGATAAGTCCCTTTAACATTTCATATAATAAGGGTTTTGTGATGATGAACTCCTTTAACTTGACCTTAGCTGGGAAGCACTTTATCTGCTCTTCTGTTCTAAATGAAAACTTTGCTGGATAGAGTAATCTTGGATGTAGGTCCTTGCCTTTCATGACTTCAAATACTTCTTTCCAGCCCCTTCTTGCCTGTAAGGTCTCCTTTGAGAAATCAGCTGACAGTCTGATGGGAACTCCTTGGTAGCTGTCTCCTTTTCTCTTGCTGCTTTTAAGACTCTCTCCTTATCTTTAATCTTGGGTAATTTAATTATGATGTGTCTTGAACTTCCTGGGCTTCCTGGACTTTCACATCTATTACTTTTGCCAGATTGAGGAGGTTTTCCTTCATTGTTTTCTCAAATAAGTTTTCAATTTCTTGCTGTTCCCCTTCTGCTTCTGGCACCCCTTATGATTTGGATGTTGGAATGTTTGAAGTTGTCCCAGAGGTTCTTCAGCCTCTACTCATTTTTTTGAATTTTTGTTTCTTTATTCTGTTCCAGTTAAATGTTTGTTTCTTCCTTTTGTCCCAAATCGTTGATTTGAATCCTGGTTTCCTTATCTTCACTGTTGGTTCCCTAATATTTTTCTTTATTTCGCTTTGTACAGCCTTCACTTCTTTCTTTATTTTGCAACCCTACTCCACCATTTCTGTGAGCATCCCGATTACCAGTGTTTTAAACTCTGCATTTGATAGGTGGGCTATCTAGTCATCGCTTATAGTTCTTTTTTCTGGAGTTTTGCTCTGTTCTTTCTTTTTTATTATTCACATTTTTATTTGAAATTTTTCTATTTTTTCTTTTTTAAACTTTTTTTATTGTTCAAGTGTAGTTGTCTTCATTCCCTCCATACTCCCCCTCCACCCCATCCACCCCCACCTCCCAACCCTGATCCCACTACCCCTTGGTTTTGTCCATGTGTCCTTTATAGATATTCTTGAAAACCCTTCCTCTTTTCCTACCCATTATCTCCTCCCTCCTCCCCTCTGGTTGCTGTCAATTTGTTCTTAATTTCAATGTCTCTGGTTATATTTTGGTTGCTTGTTTGTTTTGTTAATTAAGTTCCACTTATAGGTGAGATACTGATCTGTTCTTTCATTTGGGCCATACTTCTTTGTCTCAGAGCCCCTGTTACATTGTGAGGGGTAGGGCCTTAGGTATTTGCCAGGGCAGGGCAACCCAGTTTGCTGCATTGTGGTGCTGTCTGTAGGGCAGGGGGACAGAGAGGGAGCAATGCTGCTTGCTTGGTTCTTGCCCCACTTTCAAGAGACAGGCAGTTTCTCCTGCCACCACAACCCCCACAGATTTTTACAGCCAGAAGTCCCGAAGTTTCATTTGGCCCATGCTGGAACCCTGGGTTGCACGGTCTGTCTCACTCCCCAGTTGTTCCTCCTGGTTTAGGTGTGCTCAGCTGTGGCACTGGCCAGTCTGCCAGGTACCTCCTTGCTGTGCCTACTCTCTGCCTTGGCTGCCCACCTCTGCCCCTCCTACCAGTCTGGGTGAATGTTTTTTCTTTAACTCCTTGGTTGTTGGACTTCCATACAGTTTGATTTTCTGGCAGTTCTTTGTTTTTTGTTTTTGAGTTGGTTGTTTCCTTCTGTTGGTTGTGCAAGGATGGGAAGTGTATCTACCTACTCCCCCATCTTGGCCTGAACTTGTCACAAAAAGTAAAGTGTCTGGGTTTTATGCTTTCAAATACTCATCGATTTTTGGTACAGAGAGCAGACTAATTTAAAACTCAAAGTATTTTAAAACCATGGCTACTATGCTTATAAGTAATATTACAGTGCCCTTGGAGTGAAGTAGAATAAGTGAATAAGCAAATAGTGTTTGATAAAGTGGTATAAGTCAGCCCTGGCTGGTGTGGCTCAGTGGATTGAGTGCTGGCCTGTGAACCAAAGGGTTGCTGGTTTGATTCCCAGTTAGAGCACATGCCTGGGTTGGGGCCAAGTCCCCAGTAGGGGGCATGCAAGAGGCAACCGCACATTGATGTTTCTCTCCCTCTCTTTCTCCCTCCCTCCCCCTTCTCTCTAAAACTAACTAAATAAAATCTTTTTTAAAAAGTGGTATAAGTTAAAGAAGTAATGTACTTTTCCTAATGGGTTTTCTTTCCTGATTGTGTTCCCAAGTATTCATAGTCTTGCATATGTCAATGACCAAGTGAAAGTTATTTAAACAATAGAAGAAACTTCCCTGGACTTGGAGATTTTGGTCTTTCCAAAACTTTCCTACAATTATTTTCAATTTTGCTTTTCACTTTTTAAAAAGTAACTATTAGAAAACAAACTTTAAGTCACATAATGTGGTTTACACACAACTTCTGTTGGACAGTGCTATTATACACTAATTTTCTAGATTACTCATTTTGTTTTGCAGTAATATTCTATTTATTATTTGGTATCACTAGGATAAGCACTTTGCCTACATTAACTCACTTAATTTAATTATCTCTACCTTACAAATGAGGATTGAGCTCACAGAGCTCAAGTAGTACTTTGAGTATATGAGAGAGATGGGTTCAAAACCACCTCTGAGTCCAAAGCCCATCTCTGGGCCAGGGTGTTGCCAGGCCAGGACCAGAGTCAGGCAGGGGGCCTTCACCTTGGGTGCAAAACTTAAGGTACTAAAAAACTCAGTAATCAAGATGTATAATACGTCAGTAGAATTTTTTAAAGTCAAAAGTAGTACAAAAATCCACAATGAACAAAATATCAGATTTTTAAACAAAGATAGAATTTGACCCTGGACTTGCATGATTTGGCCTCACTTGCTCTTGGAGAGCTGGCCAAATCTCACATTTCACAACTGCTTCTGATGGTGCCCAGGTGGAGTGGAGGGCTTAGCACATGGGAAATACTAATAAATATGTGTACAGTGGAAAGATGGAAAGAAGATAGGTCAAAATGTTTAGAGAAGTTTTCTCCATCTCTGTGTAATGGGGCCAGGGTGATTTCCCAACCATTACATAAAAACTTTTGCAATTAAAAACAGAAGTTAAAAATTTTGCTGAATAAGCTCCAACCTCAGTTTAAAACTATGAATAAGCCCGTTGAGCTAAGAGAGGTCCTTAAAACAACAATCTTATAGAGGAATGAAAGCCATTATTTTCACAGTCAAGCTTAACACACTGAGTATACTGTTGAGAAATCCTAGCCTGTTCACTCAACGCCCATTGTTCAGCGTGTGAGGCAAAGGGTGGGCCTTCTGCAATCAGCCTTTCCAAACGCTGACTGTACGCTGTGGACGGTGTAATCAGGGCTAAAGGAACCCAGCTGTTGGCCATGTCAGAGATTCTCCATGGGGACAATTTCCTTTGGAACTTTCCACCCCTCCCCCACCACAGGCACCCCACCTTCCTTCAGCTGGGCCAAAGTTAAGCCTCCTTCTCTGGTTTGACTCACTCCCTCTGACCCCCACTCCTCTCTCTACGTGGAAACCACTCTGATCCTGGCTCCCATGGACCTCCTTGTGGCCAAATCTAGCAGACAACGTACAGTTTGCATCTTTCTTGGCCTCTTGGCTGCTTTTGACGCTGTTGATAATGGCCTCCTTTCTAAATACTCATTTCTTGGCTTCCTTGATTCCGTATTCCCCCGGTTTTCACCCACATTCTTGGATATCCCTTCTGAGTTTCCCCCCAAAGACTTCCCTAGTAGAAGTAGCCTTCCTTCCTGTACCTGTCTCTCTTCCTGATGCCCTCCTATGTCAGTGTTGTCCCCCCCCCCCCACTCCAGTCTTCAACATCTGTTGAAGATGTCTTTAGAAATCTTAACTCCTGGTCTGCGTTTGAATTGCTCCCCTGGGGTCCATCCCATCCCCTACACTGAAATCATTCAGTCAACAATGGCATGGACAGCCGGCCTGGGTTCCGCTGCTAGAAGCCTCTGGTGTCTTTGTTGCCCTCCCAGCCGGCCTTTGTCTAAGTCATAGTCGCTACTGGAACATCAGCGTCCGCAGGATAACCTGGCCCATATGGGTGTACACCCCAATGCAACATGACCTAAGAAATAAAAAAGGATCGTAGTCTATCACACATCTGGGAGACCAGCATGGAGTGTACCAGCGGCTCCAGGATCCAGCAGGAGCTAATGGTTTCTGTCTCACCACTTAGTTACCCCTTGGTCACCCTCATTTGAAGCCGGATCCTGTCACCAATGTGGCAGCCGGCTGGAAGAGTCTATACCAGTAACCAGAGCAGTCATTTTATCTGCAGAAGGACAGATGAAGCACTTCACCCAGATACGAAAATTCTTGAGGTGCATAATGTATAAAGCCGATCGGATTTCACATATGTAATTACAGACACCAAATTGCCCAGGCTGAGAAAACAAAATTTTTGCGATTTCCCCACGTGTGACTATGTTTCCACATTCCTCTCAGCCAGCCAAGCCTTTCTAGGAGCAAGTTTTCAACCTTTGCTCAAGAAATGTGCTTCCTCTCACAAATTCCAGTCCGCTGTTCCATTGCCCAGTTCCTGGGACTGTGCATCTGTCAGGCCCTGAGGAATCCTTTCTGTACAGTTCTCTAACACCCACAATCTCAGGGGAAGAAATGCGTAATTTCAGGAGTACTGAGAAAACTCTATTGAACGGCTCACCCTCCCCAACACCCTCAGTTACCTCTGACTGATTCAAGCTGCCCCAACTCCAAGCACTAACATGAAAGAAAAGCCAGTTTCTCAACGTGATGCAAGTCACTGAGGGTCACTGGCTTTGCTGAGTCCCCTCTTCCTGCTCTGTTTCAAATCTGCTGTTTCCTTTCCCTAAGCATATCTGCTATTTTTAGCTCAATCCCTGTCCTTTCAATTTGTCAGTCACTTTTATCCCGGATTAAACCCTCAGCGACTCCCTCACGGTGTTGCCTGAACTCTGGTCCCACAGGTCCTGCTCTCGATCAGATCCCTCTGTCACCCTCTCCTTCTCCTCGGGCCCTGCCCTCCCTCCTTGTTTAACTCATTCTTTGATCCTTGTTTATCACAGTACTAGGCAGTGTAAACACGGAAACTCTCGGTTCATCGAAGAGGCACTTCACTGCCCTTGGCCATCCCAGTGGGGCCAGGCTGGCCTGGTCGGAGTGCAGGGCTCCCCCCAGCAGGCTGAATCCCCGTCCGACCCTGCGGCAGCTACAGGAGTCGGGTCAACCGACAATCAGGCTCACTCCCTAAAAATCGGAATCTAAAGGATGGCCAGTGGGACCTAAGGAAGTCAGGTTTGCCTGGTTAGTAACAGTGGAAGGGTCTCTTTTCATATAGTTGGGGAACATCCAGTATTGAGAAAAAGCAAAATAAATAATTAATTAAAGAAAGAAAGAATTAAAAAAGAATAAAAAAGAAAAAGCAACATGATAATTTAGATCGGAGGCAGGCAAACTGTGTCTGTAAGGAGCCAGTTAGCAAATATCAAGGCTCTGCGGGCCTCATGGTCCCTGTTGAAACTACCCAGCTTTGCCTTTGGAGGTGGAAGCCGCCGCAGACAGTAACAAATGAGTGACGCGTCTGTGTCAAATGGAATGTTTATTTCCAGAAACGGGTAGGACAGACTTGGCCCCGGGCTGTAGTTTGCCGACCGCTGATCTGGATGAGCAGACCACTTGCCGAGTGAAGGGCCCTGGGCTACCTACCAGGTGGGTCAGGAGGCCGAGGAGGCAGGTGCCTCTTCATGGAAGGCCAGCTTCTCTGGTGATAAATAATATGAAGCACTTACACTGAAACAAACCCAGAGAGTGTATGGAGCAGAATCCAACGTGGCGCCTGGTTGAGCAGGTCCTCAGGATCACATTTTTTTGACCATCTTCTGTTTTTCGAAGGATGTTGGTGGGAAAGTCTGAGACATGCTGGGAAGGAGATACTTATGTAACCAGCAACTACCTGGGAACGCCATTGTAGTCCGTCTGATCACAGGGCCTTCCCTTCCTGCGGAAGTCTGGAATGTGAGTGACTAGCTCCTGTCCCATCATCCTCACACTAACAAGCTTTGTATTTTTCTGGGATTTCACCCCAGTCTCCACCCACTGGCCAGCGAGACTCTCGGACTCTCTGGAGTCCCCACCGGGGTCCAATTATTTAAGCATAGCGTCCCGAAGTTTTCACATGTAAATATTATACAGTAACTCCTCACTATTCACAGATTCTATGGTGGTAATTTTACCTGTTCACACAATTTATTGGTCACTCGAAACCAAGGCTCATGACATTTCCATGCTCACTAGCAGCCCTGTGCCCAAAAGGCAAACATTTGAGAGCCACGATTCTCAATTTCCCCGTTGAGGTCAAATAAGACTTTCTGCCTCCTCAATTCAGCTCTCGGACTGTCACATGGCCCTTTTGTTGCAGGGTATTTGGTGTCACGTTTCTCACATTTTTGCCTTTTGTAGGTGGTTTTGCTGCTTGCAATGGCCCCAACATAGTGCAGGGTGCTGCTTGCTGCCCTAGGTGCAGGAAGGTGGGGATGAGCCCACCACCCAGATAAAATACCTGTGGTAGGTGAGCTCCAGTTAGGTGTGAGCAGAGTGCTGATTCTGTGACTCAAACTAACAAATTGTGTACTGACTGGTTGTGGCCAGAGGCTCCGAGGAGCCAGCTCTGCGTCCCTAGAGCAGTGACTCAGTGTTTGCTGATTCAGTGTTCGGTGACTGTACAGAACAAACCAGCACAGATCACAGGAGCCACCCTATGGTGCCATGGCCAGCAGGCCAACAATGACCTCCCAGTTCATGTTTGGGGGCTACACCAGAATAGCTTCCAGTCTGCTCCTGCCAACACAAGCATCTTACGGTCAGTCACATCTTTCTAGTCTGATACCATCCACCCACCCATTCACTAATGTAATAATACAATCAGTAAGTCTTTCTGGAGTATCCATCGTATACATACAATGCTAATAGGACATTACGCTGGAAAAAAACTTAAAGGCCCCTGTCCTGTGAGGAGACAGCCAGCACAGTAGCACCTGGAAACTCTGAGCAGCGGCAAGGATGGGCCGGGAAGGCAGGGGAGTGAGGGACTCGGGTTGACACGGTTTGTGAGGACTTCCTGGAGAAGTCCTCTGGGACACAAAACAATTTAGTTGCTATCAACGTGATTCAGCAAAAGAGAAGGTGCTGTCAAACATTCACCGGTTCTTTTAGGTCTGACGTGTGACACCTCGGTGCACATCCACCGCAGCTAAATCATTGCAGTTTTCCTGCCGGGGAACAAAAAAACAACCGTAGCAGCAAGGGAACTAAGAAATGGGCAGAGAACTGTCCATGAGAGAAGGGAAGTTTCATTACATCACCCTGTCAAGGGCCTTTTAATCCCAGCACAATAATTCAGCTTCCCTTTCCTGCCCTCACAGATTCTGAGGATCCTGCAAAATGTGAGGATTCTGCTCATTTTTCTGGTCTGCTTTTACCCAAGGTGAAGCTCTTTAGGTCAGAACTCAACGTAAGAAATTAAGTTGTTTTTGACACGTCTTTTAAGAAGTCACAATTTCCTCTCACACTAAATTTATGACAGGATTATGAAACAAAAACAGAAGAAATATTGAACCCAACAAACTGTTCATCGACTGGGCTGAAGAGTCACCTAGACCTTGGAGAATAAGAAGCTACAATTGAGCTTACTATAGTTTTTCCACTACTTGTCACAAAAATTCCTCCAAGCTGGTCTGTAGGAGCCACTGGGGTTCACAAATGTGAAACCTGAGGCAGGGAAGCTGAAGTGGTATTTTTTTTTTGTTGTTGTTGTGAGTCAGCAGAGTCCTGGAAAGCCTTGAAGAAATTGGAGCTGCAGGCAATTTGGGGCCAGACAGTTCTGAAGTCAGCAGGAGACCTTAGGATATGAAATGAAAAGCTATAATTAACTCCCTAAGCTGCAGCTTTGTGCTGGGCTATTCATTTTGGAATAGCAAAGACATTCTCTTAAGAAATCAGTAAAGGAAGGATGAGTATAAATGTAGAATCTTAACCTGATAAATGTGGGTCATGCCTGCTAATGTCCCAGCTGGTATCATGGCAGGTACAGCTGTGATAGATGTACAAACAGGAACGAGTAAATCTATTTACTCACAGGTGAATGTCCTCCTGGGTAAAGGAGTCTTAGTCATCCAGAAAGGTAAGAATAAATAATCACAACTCCTGATTGCTTTAGGAAGCTGGCACATGCTTAACTGATGGATTTGGAAGTGTGGACCAAGAATAATAAGCAAGGTGGCTGTTTAAGATAAGAGAGTTCAAGAAAGAAGCAGGTAGGCTGGAGAGCTCAGGTGTTGGGTCGGCTTTGCCTCTGATGTGCTGCCCTGTGTCTTGCCAGGTGCATCCTGTCCTGGCTGTTCCTTCTTCTGCAACTTGAGGAACTGGACCTGGCGGTCTCCAGCATCCCACACAGCTCTTGGGCTTCTGACCTGTTCCCACTGGGGTCCCAAGAGAGACCACCCTCCTGCAGCCAACATCCACAGTGCCACCCCCAGGCAAACAGGACAGATACCACCAGCACAGGTTGAAGGACCAAGGAGTTCGAAGTCTGGCAGAGCAGCTCAGACCATTTCCCAATTTACTGACTGAGCTGGTGGGGCTCCCAGGATGACTAGTGTTGTGGTCTCAATGTCTTCATCCAGAAAATGGGGAGAATCATATCTATTTTTTCGGTTTTCTTATCTGAATTAAACAAATAAGCTCATGCTAAGTGATTTTGGGGATGTAATAAATTTATAAAATCTGAGCTCCTGTCCTGCTTCCTGTTCTTTCTTCCTTCTGGTCCACTCCATTGATTTGAGTCCCAGTTTTCCTCCCATCACTATTGGTTCCCTGTGCGTTTTCCTTCATTTCACTTATTGTAGCCTCCATTTTTTCATCTAATTTGCGACCAAAATCAACCAATTCTGGGAGCTTCCTAATCACCAGAGCTTTGAACTGTGCATCTGATAGGTTGGCTACCTCTTGGTCGCTTAGATGAATTGGCTCTGGGGCTTTGATCTGTTCTCCCATTTGAGCCATTTTTGGGTTTTGTTTGTGTATTTAATGCGTGGCCCAAGACAACTCTTCTTCCAGTGTGTCCCAGAGATGCCAAAAGTTTGGACACCCCTGATTAAATCCATTTATATTTGAGGTTACTCTTGATAGGTACTTGTTCGTTGCCATTCCCCCCCCCCCCCGCTTTGTACCTGTGTTTTCCCCTGTCTCTTTTCTTCTTTTTCTTAAAGCAGTCCCTTTAGCATCTCTTGTAATGTTGGCTTGGTGGAGATGTACTCTTTTAGCCCTTTGTTGTCTGGGAAGCTCTTTGTTTTGCCTTCCATTTTAAATGAGAGCCTTGGTGAAAAGTATAGTCTTGGTTGCTGGTCCTGGCTTTTAATCATTTGGAATATTTCATACCAATCTCTTCTGTCTTGTACTGTTTCTGTTGAGAAACCTGTTGATAGCCTTATTGGAGCTACCTTGTATGTTACTAGCTGTTTCTCCCCTGCTGACTTTAAGATTCTCTATTTGTCTTTAAATTTTGCCATTTTAATTATGATGTGTCTGTAGTGGGTCTCTTTCAGTTCATCTTGATTGGGACTCTCTGAGCTTCTCAAACTTGTGTAACTTTTTCCATCACCAGATTAGGGAAGTTTTCTGTCATTATTTTTTCAAACAGGTTTTCTATCCCTTGCTTATTTTCTTCTCTTTCTGATGTGCCTCTGATGCAAATGTTGTTACATTTCATGTTGTTCTGAAGCTCCTTTAAACTATGCTCACTCTTTAGTATCTTTTTTTTGTTTTGTTGGTCTGACTTGGTGTTTTCTTTTTCTACCTTGTCTTTCAGTTTTCTGTTTTAGTCCTCGGCTTCCTCTAGCTTGCTTTTAATTCCTTCTAGTGTATTTTTCACATCCAAAATTATATTTTCATTTCCTCCTGGTTCATATCCATAGTTTCCACATCCTTTTACGTGTTGCTATAGTTTCCACTAAGTTTCTTTAGTTCCCATATAGTTCCTCGTAGTTCTCACTGAGTTCCTTGAACATCCTTATAACCATTATTTTGAACTCCATGTCTGATAGACTGCTTGCCTCAAATTCATTTAGCTCTTTTTCTGGGGATTCCTTTTTTTCCTTTCAATTGGGGGTAATTTCTTTGTCTCCCCATTTTATCTGACTCCCTGTGTTTATTTCTATGTCTCAGGTAGCTCTGCTTTGACTGCCTGTCCTCATGAGGTGGACTTCTGTGATAGGAGATCTGTGGGACTCTGGTGCAATCTCTCTGATCTGATCTAGACTCTCTAGAGATGTCCTTTATTTAGTTTATGTGGACTCTGTTGCTGTACTTGGGCTTTGCTTGTTGATGGCTCATTTGTTGGTGTGTTCTCCCTTCTGGCTGGCTGACTGAGAGTCACAACCCCCACAATGTCTACTATGCTGTTGTACAGGTGCTGGAAGAACAAAGCAAAACTACCCAGAAAATCAACCCACACCAGCAGAAATGCCCCCTGTCCCTTCAGCAATATCAACAGCAACTGAGCAAAGATAAATAATGGTGGAAAGAGATAAAGAATATTATATGATGAGAAAACAGAATATGGGATAACTAAAGGAGACAAAAAAAGATATTTAGAGGGAAGAGGGAAGAGAAATAAGAAGAGTAGAGAATAGAAATAAGGTGAAGAAAGGAAGAACCTAAACTTAAAACATAAGTAAAAAAGGTAAGGGCAATAGCAAAACGGAGTAGTAAAAAGGAAGAATATAATATGAGGTTTGAAAAAAAATTGTGAACCAATAGGAACAAAATTGAAGAAAAACAACAGCAGAGTCAATAGCAAAAACAGATGAGGAAAGATTAATAACAGTGTAAAGAGAATAAATATTATAAAAGAAATGAGAACACTAAATGTCTACAGTAAATAAAAATGATTTTGAGAGGATGGAGGGAGGAGAAATAATATGAGTAAGGCATGGAGTCCAGGCTAAGAGAAGGAAAAAATAAAATTCCAAACTTAAATAAACAAGGGCAGGAGGAAGGCAAAATATAGTGAGACAGGGGGAGAGTAACCCATGAGATATGAAATTAAAAAAATAGCGAACAAAGAGGAATAAAATGGAATAAAAACAGCAGTAACAACAATATCTATGCCACACAGCAATGATCAATAAAAGTGGAAAGAAAATAAGAATATTATAAGAAAGGGAAAAAAGAATGTGAGGTGGCTAAATGAAAGAAAGAAATAAAGAAAGATGATTTTGAGAGTACAAAGGGAGGAAAAATAATAAGGGTAAGGAATAGGAAGAAGGCATAGAAAGGGGAAAATAAAATTTAAAACAAAAATAAAAAGGGAGAAGGTGGTAAAATTGAGTAAGACAAGGGAAGGGTACAATGTGAGATTTGAAATAAAAATAAAATTAAAAATATATAACCATCTATGTAAAGAGAATAAAAAATAAAAGACAAAAAGAGTGAACTAGTTGGAATACAATGGAAGAAAAAGAAGAAATGTTAAAAGGCTTTGTGAGAGGAAAAACATAACGCGATTCTGAAGAGGAACGAGGTGGAAGTCATCTCAGCAGAGCATGAGATGAATTCTCGTGTCTTCCCTCTTCTCCTTCTAGATCCACCCGTGGCTTTTTATCAACTCAACGTCCAGGGGTGGGTCACCCAACATCTGGCAGCGCCACAGGTGTCACCTTCACCTGCCTCTAGAGGGCGCTTCTATTGTGGTCCGGAGGTTGGGAACCCTGGGTCCCCCTGCCCTGGGGCGCACTGTTCAGTGTTCTGGGAAAAATTGTGGTTGTGTTCCCCTGCCCTTGCCTCACCCATCTCGGTCTGTCCCAACATATTTTCAATAATGTGCAGTTTCTGGTGAAGTAACTGTCCATTTCAAGGGAGGGTCAAGCTCGGTAGGAGGGTCAACCCTTCCTTGCCCTACACCGATGGCAGCTACGTGTAAGAGCTGAGTCTGGCTGGGGTTCTGACTCCCCCCAACTGCCCCTATTCCTGATCGCCCTGCTTTGCTGGCCTCAGTAGGAATCAATGTATTTCATCTCCCTGAGAAAGGTTAAAAATGGGCCCTTCTGGTATATCTCTTGCTGTCATTCTCCTGTAGGTAAGCGGCCTGCAGGGAGTCCCTGAGCCCGTCCTGCTTGGGTGGTGGAGCTTCCCCATTGGGTGCAGTTTGCAACGCTGCAGGAGGTGGGGGCTGAGGGTTTGTCCTTCCCCTCCCGGAGGTTTGAAATCTACCTGGGAAGGAGGCTCTGCCCGGCTGTGAATAACCTTAGGTGCTCAGTTCTTGCCTGTCCACTTCCCAGCCCACTGCCCTGAACTCTCTGTTCTATGCAGCCCTAGCCTGCTAGCCACACCAGGCCGACGCCCAGAATTCCCCTTGCTATGCAACTGTCTGATCTCTGTACCAACATCTCTGTATTCGGTGGGAGAAAACTGTATTTTCAATCTTGTGCCTTTGCTGGTAGGGCAGGCATGGGCGGGGTCCCTGCCTGGCAGGCTTCAGCTCCTCTTTTACAAAGTCTCTCTGTGGCACCCCCACTGCAGTACTGAGTCACTGTCCAATTTGCCACGCACGATATCTCTCTAAAAAGCCAAAAGTCCCTCAGTCATGGCCGGCCTCGGCCTGACTCCACCTGGCCCAGGTGCGGCCCCTGATCATTTAGGCCTTTTGGGAAACAGAGTCCCCCTCTCTCTGGCACTGTCCCACTTGGCGGTTGGCACCACATCTATGGATGTCCTGCTCACTGTGTATGCGTGTCCTAGCTCTCCCCAAGTCTGTATGTCTTCCCAAGTCACTCCCAGCCCAGGTCTGGGTGTTCCTTGTCTTGGGAGAGGAGGGAGCCACCAAGCTGGGATTTCGGACTAGTCTTCCCACAGCTGCAGGTGCCACGCGCTCCCCTTCAACGTACAAAACCTCCTGACCACCCACTGTGAAGCATCTTCGGTACTCTTTGGCTTCCAAACTTTGTATCAGCTAAGATTCGGTTGATTGTTCAGGCTATTTGTCAGCTGAGAATCCGAGTTGGGGGCGAGAGCAAGTGGGCTCAGCTTCCACCTGCTTGGCCACCCTCTTCCTCATCCCTAGAATGTACTTTTTCAAAGCCCCATTATGTTTCGCTGAGGACAGTTTGTATGGTTTCCATAGTGATATTCAAAATGAGTGTAGCTGCCATCAAAGAGGGTAATTGCATTAATGGGTGGTTTAGCATTTCTATTGAATATGAAGTTTGCCCAATGTTTTAGTATAATTGAGCTATCTTAAATTAGTTCTTGTTCCTTAATGGATACATTTAACATCAGAATGTCTACTTATGAAATGAGTAATCAAGCCCACGTTGCTTGAATTTTTTTCTTCTTTTTTTAAACTTTAATTGTTGTTCAAGTACAGTTTTTCTGTCTGCTTGAAATTTTAAATACTCTCAAAGATACTGAAATTTATTCTGGCCTTACCTTGCTTTTATAAGCAGCGTATGAATAACTACTTCAGGCCATTACTCCAAAGGCACTTTTTAAATTACTGTTTAATGTCATATGAAGAACAGGGGTAGGGAGGAGACGTCTGAGCCGATACAAAGCGAGGAGACTTTTGTCCTCAAGGGGCTTACGTCCTTTTCACTCCCGCTGATGCGCCTGAAGCAGTGGTTCCGTTTGGAATTTAATTTCCACTGTGGCAACAACCAAAGTCAACATTCATGTACCTATTAAGAAAATAGGGAGTAAAAAGTAGTACCGTGTTTTTATGGTCCTATTATCTATAGTTAGATCGGTTTAGATGCATAAATACTTGCCAATATACTGTGACTACCTACGGTATTCAGTACAGTAACCTGCTGTACGGGTTTGTAGTCTAAAAGGAACAGGTATGCTATATAGTCTAGGAGAGCAGTCGGCTGTACCATCTAGCTTGTGAAAGTGCACTTTATGATGTTCACATGGAAAAATTGCCTAACAATGCCATTAGGCAACACGTGATTGTAACAAATGATAAAAATTAGAAATTATTCAAGTTTATCCCTATGATGTTATTCCCACTAAAATTCCTTAGCGTCTGGGTCTTAGCTCTAGCTGCTACAACAACCACCATGGACTGGGAAGGTTAAACAACAGACACTTATTTCTTGCCATCTGAAGGTTGGGAAGTCGAAGATCAAGGAGCCAGCTGGGTCAATGCCTGGCAAAGGCCAGCGTCTCGGCTTGTACACAGCTACCTTCTAGCTGTGTCCTTGCATGCCCAACAACGAGGTCATCTGTCTGATAAAAGCACTAATCCTATTCACCCTCATGACCCAATTATTTCCCACAGGTCCCATCCCTTAATCCTCCTAATTTGGAAGATTAGGGTTTCAACATAGGAATTTTGGAGAACAAACATTCAATCCATAGCATATATGCTTTTCTGAAAGAGAAAGAAAGGATGATCTCTTTGGCTCTACTTCGAGAATTGCATGTAACCACAGAAGAGGGAGGTCCATGTGCATGTGTTCCAAACTTGAACATCTCTCGTCGTAACTGAGGTAGAGGAGAAGAAAGTTAAGAATCGCTGAACGAGCCCAGCTAATTAAGTCCCTCTGTTAGAACACAGAAAAGTTGACAAAGCAGAATTATTTGGAACAAAATCACAGGATATGATCAAAGGATTAAAGAAAACCAGGAGTCAAGGTCTGTTGGCTTTAACACCCATCTTGGGTGAGAATTCATTAGATCCCAGGTCCAGACTTGTGCAATAGTTATTTATAACAGTAACTGCCCTTTAAGTTGTGAGAAATATTTTTGTGATGTACGTGTATCTTTTAGAAAACTTCAACTACCAAAAGTTGCCAGCAGTGCCAAAATCTTTCAGGGTAATATAAATTTAACAAAATTATGTTTCTTAAATTAGTATTTTCTTTGTCCCACGGCTGACCATCTTACATATATTACTAGGTTCTTCCTTTGAATGAGGAAAGACCAAGATGATTTTATTTTTATTTTTTTATTTTAATTATACTTTTTAATATTTTATCGTTTATGCTATTATAGTTGTCCCAATTTTTCCCCCTTTGCAAACCTCCAACCAGCTCACCCCTACTCCCTCAAGCAGTCCTCAGACTGCTGTACCTATCCACAAGTCATAAGTATATGTTCTTTGGATAATCTTTTTACCTTCTTTCCACAAGTTCCCATGTCCCGCCACCCCCTCTGACAGCTGTCAATCTGTTCCATGTTTCTATGCCTCTGATTCAACTTTGCTCATTAGTTTATTTTTTTTCATTATCTTCCACATATAAGTGAGATTATATAGTATTTGTCTTTCACTGACTGGCTTATTTCACTTAGCATAATATGGCAATAGTCTCCAGGTCCATCCATGCTGTTGTAAAATAGAAGAGCTCCTTCTTGTTTACTGCTGCATAGTATTCCATTGTGTACATGTACCACAGCTTTCTTATCTACTCATCTACTGATGGACACTTAGGCTGTTGCCAGATCTTGTAAATAACACCGCTATGAAATAGAGGTTCATATATTCTTTTGAATTGGTGTTTTGGGATTTTTAGGATATAGTCCCAGAAGTGGAATTGCTTCCAAAATACACTTCCATTTTAAAATTTTTAAGGAAACTCCACACTGTTTTCCACAGTGGCTCTGCCAGTCTGCATTCCCACCAACAGTGCACCAGGGTTCCCTTTTCGCCACATCCTCATCAGCACTGGTTGTTTGTTGATTTTTTAATGATAGCCACTTTAGCAGGTATGAAGTGAAATCTCATTGTGGTTTTAACTTGCATCTCTCAGATGATTGGTGATGCTGAGCATGTTTTTCATGTGTCTATGGGTCATCTGTATGTCCTCCTTGGAGAAATGTTTATTCAGATCCTTTGCCCATTTTTAAATTGTATTCTTTGTCTTCCTGGTGTTGAGTTGTATAGATTCTTTATATACAAAGTTTTTTTCCAGAAGGTATCCAGCCATGTAATGTGAAAAATTGAGACATTTATTTAAAAAGACACAAAATACAAGAAATATTGTATGTAAGACAATGACACCTCAGTCCCCTTCAAAGCAGGCACATTGGAACCTCACACAGTTCTCCCAATTGCCATCAGCTGCCCTGTTGTATTTTCCTGAATCTCACTGATGGTCTGAAATCTCTTCCCTTTGAAAGGTGATTTTAGTTTTGGAAAAAGCCAGAAGTCACAGGGCACCAAATACAGGGTGCAGAAGGGCTGAGTCACCTGGGTGATTTGATGTTTTTGCAAAACACTCTGCATTAGACCTGATGCATGAGCAGGCACATTGTTGTGATAAAGTTGCCAATCACCAGTTACACACAGCTGCAGCCTTCTGAACTATCCAAACAGTTTCCGTGGAGGAATATTCCAGCTTAACACAAGATCTGATACAGTTTCATTGTGTGATGGCTACACAGCGCACACGCTCACTCAATGGTGTCTACCGCCCCCACTGACTAGTACAATGAACTTATCATTGTTCACACATGTGCATTCCAGCCCACGCTCCTTGGCTGCCAGGTTACATCAACATCATGCAAATCATGCTCAATGTATTAACAATGGCTGGACTTTTTCCAGACAGGCTTTATATTTTGTAAATTAAACCTTTATCCTATGCATCACTGGAAAATAGTTTCTCCAATATTGTGGGTTCCCTTTTCATTTTGTTGATGGTTTTGTTATTGTTGTTGTGCAGAAGATTTTAATTTGATGTAGTCCCACTTGTTTATTTTTTTCCCTTCTTTCTCTTGCCCAGAAGGTACATTGGCAAAAATATTGCTATACAAGATATCTGAAATCTTACTGCTTATGTTTTCCTCTATCATGACATAGATTTAAGTCTTTTAAGTTTGTGGTGTAAGAAGGCGGTCGGTCTAGTTTCATTTTTTGCGTGTACTAGTCCAGTTTTCCCATCACTACGTATTGAAGAAACTGTCTTTGCTCCATTTTATCCTCTTGCTTCCTTTGTCAAATATTAAATTGACCGTAACGGTGTGTGTTTATTTCTGGGCTCCCTGTCCTCCTCCACTGATCTGTATGTCTGCTCTTATGCTAGTACCAGGCTGCTTTGATTACAGTGGCTTTAAAATATAATTTGGTATCAGGTATTGTGATCCTTCCAACTTTGTTCTTCTTTTTCAAGATAGCTGAGGCCATTCCGGCTCTTTTTTTAAAAAAATATTTGTTCTAATTCTGTGAAATATGTCACCGGTATTTTAATAGGGATGGCATTGGGTCTATAGATTGCTTTGGGTAATATGGACATTTTAATAATATTAGCTCTTCCAATCCATGAACACAGTTCATACGCTTCCACTTATTTGTATCTTCCTCAATTTCATTCTTCAGTGTCCAAGACCATGATGATTTTAACTGTTCATTGCAGAAGTATGGGTGAAAAATTAGCCTTATCGCTGTGCAAGAATTGGGTAAAATTTATTGTCGGAAGAAACTGCCAACTCTTCTCACTCCATGGTGACTTTTCAGAGCAAATGCGTCTTCTCTTCATTCAACAGCACGTCTATGAAGTGACTACTGTGTGCTAGGCATTGTTTTAGGAGCTTAGGATGCCTCACTGACAAAACAGATTTTTCTTCTTATGGAGTTTGTGTCATTTTTTCCCACAGCATAATTCTAATTATTTGATAACTCTGTTTAAAAACTTTCAGTACTTCCCCAGTTTCTAAGTTAAACCAACTCCTATATGATGGAAAAGTACTCAGCCATAAAAAGGAATATAATCGCAAGCTTTTGTGAGAGTATAAATGGACCTAGATGGCATTGTGCTAAGTGAAATAAGTCAGCCAGAGAAAGATGAATCCATATGATTTCACTTATATGTGGAAACTAAAGAACAAAATAAACAAATAGATGAAACAGAAACAGACTCATAGATACAGAGAGCAGACTGATGGTTGCCAGAGGGGATGGGGTCAGCAGATGGGTGAAAAAGAGGAAGAGATTAAGATGTGCAAAGTGGTAGTTACAGAATAGTCAGAAATGTAAAGTGCTGCGTAGGTAATATAGTCCCATAATATTGTAATAACTATGTATGGGCCTAGGGGGTGCAGGAAATATCACTTTGTGAAGTATATGATTCTCTAACCACTAGGCTGTATAACTGAAACGAATATAAGATAACAGTAAATGTAAATTGTAATTGAAAAAATTTTTCAAGACTTTAATAGCCAAAACTTCCAGCCAAGATGGAGGCGTAGGTAGACACACTGTGCCTCCTCACACAACCAAAATAAGGACAACAATTTTAAAACAAAAAAACAATCAGAAGTGACAGAAAATGGAACTGTATGGAAGTCCAACAACCAAGGAGTTAAAGTAGACACATTTATCCAGACCAGTAGGAGGGGGGAGTGGGGGAGCTGGGACGGAGAGGGCTTGCGGCAGTGCAGCTGGTGGACCCTGGGTTCACAGGTTGGCAGCAGATGGACCCAGGGAGGTGGCAGGTTGTGGAGGGGCATGGCGCACAAGGCAGCTGGTGGGCCAGGCGGTCCCACATTTGTGTGCAAATAAACCAGATGAAACTGGGGAGTGAGACAGACCACACAACCCAGGGTCCCAGAATGGGGATATAAAGCCTCAAACCACGAATTGAAAACACCTGTGGGGGTTGAGGTGCTGGGAGAAACTCCCAGCTTCACAGGAGAGTTCATTGGAGAGACCCACAGGGTCCTAGAACATACACAGACCCAGCCACACAGGTTTCAGCACCAGAAGGGCCCAATTTGCTTGCAGAAAGTGGGGGAAGGAACTGGAATCTGGCAGAGAGCAGAGCAAACACCATTGTTCCCTCTCAGACCCCTGCCCCACATACAGTGTCACAACCCAGCAGCGTGGGTTGCCCTGCCCTGGTGAACACCTAAACCTCCGCCCCTCACTATGTAATGCGCATCTGGACCAAAAAGAAAAAAAATTGGCCCAAATGAAAGAACAGATCAAAGGTCCAGAAAAAATACAACTAAGTGATGAAGAGATAGTCAACCTATCAGATGCACAGTTCAAAACATTGGGAATCAGGATGCTCACAGAATTGGTTGATTTTGGTCACAAATTAGATGAAAAAATGAAGGCTATGCTAAGTGAAATAAAGGAAAATGCACAGGGAACCAATAGTGATGGGAAGGAAACTGGGACTCAAATCAATGGAGTGGACCAGGAGGAAGAAAGAAACATCTGATCAGAAAAGAAGGAAGAAACAGGAATTCAAAAAAATGAGGAGAGGCTTAGAAACCTCCAGGACATCTTTAAATGTTCCAACATCTGAATTATAGGGGTACCAGAAGGGGAAGAGGAAGAGCAACAAGGGGAAAACTTATTTGAACAAATAATAAAGGAGAACTTCCCCAATCTGGCAAAGGAAATAGACTTCCAGGAAGTCCAGGAAGCTCAGAGTCCCAAAGAAGTTGGACCCAAGGAGGAACACACCAAGGCACATCATAATTACATTAGCCAAGATTCTCTCCTTGCCTTTGGGTAGGAGAGAATCTTAAAAACAGCAAGACAAAATGAGACAGTTACCTACAAAGGAGTTCCCATCAGACTGTCAGCTGATTTCTCAAAAGAAACCTTACAGGCAAGAAGGGGCTGGAAAGAAGTATTCCAAGTCAGGAAAGGCAAGGACCTACATCCAAGATTGTTCTATCCAGCAAAGTTTTCATTTGGAATAGAAGGGCAGATAAAGTGCTTCTCAGAGAAGGTCAAGTTAAAGGAGTTCACCATGACCAAGCCCTTATTGTATGAAATGTTAAAGGGACTTATCTAGGAAAAAGAAGATAAAAAACATGTACAGTAAAATGATAGCAAAATCATTGACAACCACACCTAAAACAAGAACAAAAAAAACAAACTAAGCAAACAAGTAGAACAGGAACAGAACCACAGAAATGGAGATCACATGGAGGGTTATCAACAGGGGAGTGGGAGGAGCATAGAGGGGGAAAGGTACAGAGAATAAGTAGCATAAATGGTCAGGAGAAAATAGACAGGAGGAGGGTAAGAATAGTACGGGAGATGTAGAAGCCAAGAATTTTTAATTATGACACATGGACATGAACTAAAGGGGGGAATGTGGGTGGGAAGGGGTGTGTAGGGTGGAGAGGGAATGATGGGGAGAAAATGAGACAACTGTGACAGCATAATCAATAAAATATATTTTAAAAAAGTTTAATAGCCAAACACACAAACTCCCTTGACTTTCATTAAGAGAGTCCACACTCTGACTCAAGGAAACCTTTCCATGTTTTTCTCTCGTTTTTCACTTTCTTTGAGATGACTTTACTCCCCAAACTGGGAGAGCCTGACCCTCAGGTTTTCGCCTGCCCAGAGTGCCTGCCTGCCTTCCTGTTGTCATCTTCTTCAGTCTTTTCTGCCTGTCTTATTTTCCCCTCCCTCCCTTCCTCTCTTCTGATCCCCTCTGCTTCATATCCAGCTACTTGTCCTCCTCTACAGACGTGATTCGAATACCTACCACATACCGGACACTGTGCTGATGCTGGGAGGTAGCCAGTCTTCCCGTGTTGAGACATGAATGAGCCACACTTGGATTTGAGCACCAAATGCAAGTAAAACTTGGTTGAGGGTGAGAGGGAGCAGTGTCACTCAAATGTCCTAGGCCTACTTATCGGCCACCGTCGAGCAATAAATTCCAGGGGAGCAGGAGCCATGGGTGCCATTCACGTATATGTCCCCAGACCCTGGCAGATTTCCTGTTGTATGGCTGATGCTGCCTTAATAATTACTGAACTCCTAGATCCGTGGAGAGAAGGAACCTGGAAGCCTTGGAGTATGAAGAATAAAACCAGTGGAGAGCTGTGCCTCACATACTTGTACCCATTTCTAAACTGTCCCTGAGTCTGATAAGGTGTGGGAAAGAGAGCATATTTGTTTTAAACATATATTTTTGAAATATTTTTCAGAGCTGGGGAAACAATTAAATCTTTTCAGGTGCACTTCCTTTTATCAGGCACCGAAAATGACATCCCTCTTTTGCTTCTTTGCGGAGAAACTCAGCTAAAAAGTGCGTAACTCTCCACGCCGGCTGAGCCTCATCTGTGAGCTCAGGTGCCTGATACCTTTTCCATCAGGGTGAAGATCAAGTGTGATCATTGATGGCTAGGCTGTCTCAGTGCTGTAGGAGGAGCTCCTTAAGTGTCTGCTGTTTGGAGATAGGACCGACTCTTACAGCCCCATGGGTCATGCTCTTGGGATCACAGCATATCACGCATGTCAGCGCTGAGAACTCTTCAGCCAGAGAGCCAGGGTTTGATTCCTGCTCCTGTACTTACCTCTTCGCTCTATTCCTCATCTACCAAATGAGGACAATATTAGTAGTTACCTCTTGGGTTTGTAAAAAATAAATGTTACTAAATGCAAAGGGCTTCATGTCCATTCCCAGCACACAATGAACACACAGTAAACTTTAACTCATAACATCCTTGGCTGTGACTAACGCAGAGCCTTCATAGCTGGAGCAGGGCTGCTGGGCTCAGTGCCTGGGTTTGGATCTCAGGTGTACGTCTCCCTGGCTGTCTTCTCGAACTTAAGCAAATGAATCTCTGAGCTTAAATGTCTGAGCTGCTAAAACAAGAGTAGTAAAAGTGCCCATGCTGTGAGCCTCTATGAGGTCTAAGTTAAATAACTGGTCTGGCGCTTAAAACAGCACCTGGTAAACAGTTGACCACAGTAAGTATCGGGCCTTCTTATGAACAAGGGCTCCACGTGTTCATATGCAGTAGGCGAGAGAGAGGGAGGGAGGGGGAGAGAGAGAGAGAAGCAACACACAATCACAGCACAAATGGTGAGCGCGGGCGGGCATGGTGATGCTGCGTGATGGGATGAGAGGCAGCCTTGTGTGTGTGGACCGTTAACGAAATTACCACCTGCCTGACAGTTTGCAAAAGGTGCTTGCTCGGATGTGGGATCATCATTCAGTTACCTGATTGGGTAACAAATACTGGCAAAGAAGGGGAGACCACACTTAGGAAAAAATAAATATTCTGGGTAGAATGGCTTCGTTTTGAGCATATACGACTTAAATGCATTTCACTTAGTCCAGGTTTCCCGGAAGATTGTTCAGCTGCGGTAATAACGCTGAATCTGGCTCATCGTAAAGGCAGAAGATGTGCTTTATTAGGACCGCAAACCATGGTAGCCCACTCTCAGTGGCTGCTTTCACAGGTTCCTTCACATCTCTTCTGTTGCCACCTGCTAATTCTTTGTGTACTTTTTTCTAGAAAGAGGATCAAATTTAAAAAATATATATAAGATTTTATTTATTTGTTTTCAAAGAGAAGGGAAGAGAGGTTGAAAGAGAGGGAGAGAAACATCCGTGTAAAAGAGAAACATGAGTTAGCTGCCTCGTGCACACCCCCAACCAGGGACCTGGCCTGCAACCCAGCCATGCGCCCTGACCAGGACTCAAACCGGTAACCTTTCGGTTCACAGGCCAGGGCTCAGTCCTTGTCCTCTCAAGCAAATGATGGTCATTGCCTCCAGCTGGGTCTGAAGACGTTGCCCGTGCCCAAGGATTTTGTACTACTTCTTCACACACCGCACAGCATCTGCCTGTCCTGGTCCGTTTGTTCTTTCCATTTTAATTTTTTCCTATGACTGTGCTGAGGAAGATTGAAGTGCCGATAGCCCCTTTGTCTGAGTATATTATTGGTATGTAAGTCCAGCACGTCGAAACTAAAGTTATCAGAGCCAAAGACACTTGACCCGGGCTGATGTTTCGCGGTAACCGTCACCGTAATGGTTCAGGATGGGCGTTCCACGGAGTAATCATCCCTGCACCTGGTCTGCAGAATGCTGCTTCGTAGAACCTTCTGGTCATGAAGTTCTGAGCATTTGAAAACCCAAAAGGCTCTCTCTGATGTCTCTATTGCTCTGCTTGCTCCTTGGCTGTTTGGCGGTGTTCAGTTCATATCTGGTTTGAAGTAGTTTTTCCTTACTCTTTCCTCGTCTTAGAGAGGAATGCGAAGGCTTACAGTTACTATTCATGTGACTGATAAAAGGTGTATAATCCAGCCAAACTATGCACAACCTTCCTTCTCCGTGAGGTAACAGACTGGTTTGAATATGTTATGTCCCAAAAGCATCTTGCCAGAACTGGGGGACAATTCTCACCACAGATAAAGGTCCTGGTCTCAGAGAAGAAAACGCTGACTTTCTTAACAACTTACCATCTGTCAATTTGAGCTTATTTATGGAAAGAGGTCTTGAGAACATGCTGTCCTCAATCTTAGATAACATTGACTGAAAATCACATTGTAATAATTTTAGTGTTACGTTAGTAGAGTCTTTATTCATCTCTCTGCCCTTCTTTCTCCACTAGTTGTAATTTAATATCACAATCATAACCACCTGCCCGCAGCTAAGCCCTATATCCCCCCAGGTTCAAATGCAGCTGACGTGAATCAGCCACGTGGTCAGGCTGCTGGAATGTGCCCCTGGACTCCGGCAGAGGTGACCTGCCCCTCTGAGCATTTGGACTGGACTCTGGGGAGGGATGGCTTACATGGGCAATGGGTGTTAGAAACACACAGCAACAAACAATGGAATGGAATAGGCACTCGTAGGACGTCTATTGATAAGTGATAGAATGTCAGTTAACAATTAGTTCACGTGTATTCAGCACTATTTGCCAAACATTTATGAGCGCACTGGCTCTAAAAAGAAAACAATTTCCTGCAGTTTTCTCTGTGATAATAACCAGCAGAATTAGACAGAATTTTGTTTTTTTTTTCTCCTGCTCTTAATTAAGATCCATACTTAAAAATTTAGGATACTTGATAAGAAACTAAAATCATAGAATATTACAGCTGGAAAGAGTCTGAGACTTTATTATAAAAATAAGAACCCTTATGGTAGTAAAACCTAGTACAGGGTTCTCCGAACCATTTTGATTAAAGTCTCCTCTAAACAGAAAATTGTTGAATGCATGTGTATATCACTAATGAACTATATTCCTCTATTCCTCTATCAATATAGTGCACAATTATAAAATACACACCAAAGTAAAAGATGGAGCACATTTTAAAGATGAAATAGGTGATATTTTATAAGGGTTTTGCTAACCATGGTGGCCTCATATTACCATTTGCACAGTTCACTTCTCAAGATTCATTGCTGACAATGGTAGATGAAAATCCAGGGTCCAGATATTCTTCAATAATTTCAAATATGTTGGCCCACTTATTTTCAGCATTGCTTAAATGGATTTTTTTAAAAAAACATGTAACATTGCAAATAAAGTGCTAGTAATCTCTGTGATTACATGAGTTAATTTTTTCAGAAACCTTTTCTGAAGGGGAGTTAAAGTATCTGAATTAAGACCCTAGGGGTCTGATGTCAGGTTGCCTCAATGGCAAGTTACTTTTGCACTCCAAGGCCCAATCTTCTTACTTGTGAAATGGTACAATAAAATCGGTGGCACAATTTTATAGGGCTGTTTTGAGGAATAGATGAAATAACATTTACAAAACTCTCAGGAAAATGTTTGATGTCAGGGAATCCTTTGTGTTAGATCCTGTTTTCATGGTCATTCTAAGAAAAAATAAAAGTTTTTACAAATAGCCACTTTTCATTCAAAATGAATGTAACTATAGAACCCTTTGACAATATGTATATACTTATACATAAACATTTATATATAAAGATACATTTATTCACAGTATATTCCTATAATGTAGACTACCTGTTCCATCATATAGAGAACAGCTGTTACAAAATGAAGCCTGGGACACCTGTGTATCTCCAAAACCCTTTGTATGCCCTAAGAGGTCAAAAACATTTTGATAATGATACTAAGAAGTTATTTTTCTTTTTTACTCTCACTGTTTTATAAGGTTATTGGGGGTTTCCCAGAGGCTGCTTAGGTGATACTACAACAGACCAGATGAAGAAGCAGATACAAGGATCCTGGTGTCCTCCTATTGAGCCAGAGGTCACAGACATCTGTAAAAAATCTTCAGAGATTTTAAGTAAATAAATAAATAAATAGTTTAAAAAAACCCAAACACTCTTCTAAACTAGATATCTTTCATTAGAAAACACTGTTTTTCATAAAAAGTATATCATTTATATAATACACATTTAAAGAACAAACTAATAAATATGTCATTTTAGAAGTCCTCAGCTTTAATTTCCAATAAGGTAAATTTTGATATATGCAACTCACACAGCAAAAGAGTTTTGAGGTCCTTAGTGATTTTTTGCATAGCCATAAAACCAGCCAGTTTGGGAATTGCTCATACAAATTGTTCATGAAAAAGTTGACAGCATTTTTATCCACTAAAATTAGTGACACCTCCTATTCTTTCAGCCTGAAAACGACCGTGTCTTTAGTGTGAGGTTCACACGGGTGCCCAGAACTCCCTGGGTGGGGTGGCCCGGAGAGGTGGGCAAAATACTTGCCACCCTGCCTGGTGAGCACCAGGGGTCCATAGAAGGAGGAGACTGTATCACAGCATCATGTCAGTGGCAAAGGGACCCGGGAATGCTACATCTCTTACCTGAGGTCACAGCCCATCAGTGATGGAGCAGGAATTCCAAATGGAGTGTTCCTCCCCAGAAGTTTATCTGAGGGGAGATGGCAGATGGGAAGATTCCAGAGCTCCTCAACGTTCTCTTCCGTCTCAGAATTCTTTTGGAAATGTAGTAGAAATAAAAGGGAAAAAAAATCACTGTGGTCACTGTGAAAACGTTTGCTCATTAAACTGTAATTCCATCTGAATCTCACCGTGAATTGTATTTTACCATTGTTCGTTTTAACTAGATCTGAGAAGATCAACCAAACAGAGGCACATTCACGTGTTTCTAGCTGCAAACCGTACAGCTTGAAGACATCATTTTTTATGTGGTCAAATTTTGTAGGTCCCCTTTGCAAAATGGCTCAGCCCCAAATCTGGATTTCCCCCCACAGAGTGTCTTACACAAATGTCTTACACAAATGTCGCATTGCCCTATTCTGCCCACATTGTGAACCTAAATCAGGAGGTATACTGAGGCAAACACAAATGACCGGAAATCAAGGCACTGTAATTTGGGGAACATGAAATGTAGCAAGCAGCAGCCCAGTCCACAGGGGGTTTGCGGGGGGCTATGTTCATGGGAGAGGAGTGTAAAGGGGGTCCAGCCAGAGTCCTGGCAGGAAGCGCATTGGCTGGAGGATGAGGAGGGGTTCTTGATGAATATTCATTGGTTGGGAGGCAAGTTCTGCTTTTCTGTATGCCAGGCGTTGACTGGAAACTCTGTTCTTAAGATTCATTTGTTTGGGGGCACGTGTGTGAGTCTTCAGGTCACATCCTCTGGTTCCATTTTACATTGAAATCCTTTCACCATGTCTGCCATTTGCCCTGCCCACTTCTTCTTTATTTTTGAGAAAGGCTGTCAAACATATATCATGGGAGTGTGGGTGACAAAGGGGCCAACATCTAAACCTGACAAGCTCGGGGGAGGCCTTCGTGGGGAGCCCTACAAACTCCGGGACCCGAAGTAACAATGTAGGATGGTCTGACTATGAAAATTCCTAACTAAAAGTCATGGCGGTTAGTTACTCCTGTTCTGGTCCTGCAGCTTCCTTGACAAAGGTCAATGGTTACCTTACCCCAACCTGTCTATTGAGGTTTTGTGTCTCAGGTAACATGCCTTTGGAATGTCAGAGTGGTCCTCTCCAGACCCCTCAGGGCGCAACCTGCCTCCACACCGGAACAGGAGAGGATGGAACCTCTCACTGTTATCCTGTTCCTTTAATACCATCTCTCTGTGCTGTAAATGGTTATTGTTAAGTATCTTGTAACCACCGATGTTGAAGAAGCATCTGTCTCTTCATTTTACTTTTTATCTAATTCCAGAGACTTCCCTGCTTTTCTTTCTCCCAAACTCCCTAATCTATCACCAAAGGATTTCATGTAACAGGCTCAGGTCTTCCCCTTTGATTCCAATGTATAAAATAAGCTGCAAAACTGATGCTCTTCAGAGCGTTTTCTCCATTCGTTGAGATTTTACTTCCGGGCAATTGTTGTCAGTTTGGCTCAAATAAAGCCGTAAAAATTCTCTACAGGCTTGGACGTGTCTCATGGCAACAATAGGAATGACATATTTCTTCTCTTCTTTCCTCAAATAATTGAAGCTGGCTGTAACTCACCAGCTGATATTAACAGCAGAAAAAGTCTTCATTCTTATCGCAATCCTTAGATATTTAAAAATGTATGCTGGGAATTAGGCACTCCATTCTGGTTGAAATTAGCTTTTCAAGGTGACTTGTGATGGTGTTTTATTTCAAGACGGTGGTGGGTGGGGTGATTTTTTTTATGGGTAGTTTTTCTCTAAAGTAGTAGAACCCAAGTTTCAGTCTTCGTTGTCCCCCGATGTAGCTCATAAATTCTAAGCGTGTTTAAACAACAGCTGTCAGAGTGCCCTAGAAAATTTCTAGGCAGCTTAATCCTGCCTAGTACAGGGAGTTCTAAAACAGCTAATAATCTGATAATGCTGTTTTCGTCTTGCAGCAATGGTCGGTAGGCTGCACTGGGTTGCAGCCACCAAGTTAGCTGAAGGTCCCTCCTTGTCCTCTGCGTTTTTTATTCCGGGTTGCAATTGTTGGCCTGGATTTCAAGAGGTAGGTCCCATCTGCCATCGTTTTTACAGAAAGCCTCAGAGACAAGGGTTATCTGTTGTAAGGGAGGGAAAAAAATGTTCTCTCTCCTCTGCTGAATTCTCGGCTGGTTAGACCTTGTTGTAATAAAGGACAGATTAATGGGAGGAAAGAAAAATAATTTAATCACGTAAAAGATCTGAGACTCAAAACAAAGCCAGGCAAGTGAGGCTCATGTGCCCCTCTGAGCGAAGAATGGGGGTCGGGGGTGGCCTGCAGCTTCCGAGGAGGGAGAAGGCAGTCCCTGGAACCGCCCTCTCACCTGGAAAGCGAGAAGAGTCAAGTCTGGAGAACAGAGGTCGCCCTGTGTGGCAGCAACGCCCTCAGGGGCAAAAGTTATCTTTGATGATAGCTCTCTTCCTGGTCAGACCGGCTTTCTAATGTAAAGTTGCTTCATGAGTTTCCTAACAAAAGGGTAACGTTTACTCAGTTTTCAGAGCTCCTGTGTCTGCAAAATAGTCAGCTGGAAAAAAAACTCCTTTTTTCCAGAGGCATATTTGGGGTGCACATCTGAAGATCACTGTGCACCCCGCATTGTGGTCAGACCTGTGGTCTGTGTTAGCTCAGCCCCCCAGCCCCGCTGCCCTCCGACGATAAACTCTCAATTATGCTGCAGTGGTTCCTACGTGCTTTGCTATGTAGGTTAAATAAGGCCGGGTTTGGTAACAGCCAGTACAGCTTTCAACACCTGATTCACGTGACGTACAGTTTAGCCATTTTTACTGTTTCCTAGTACATGGGGGCTGAAGGCAGAGAGAGAGAGAGAGAGAGAGAGAGAGAGTTTAACATGACAAGAGAAAAGTTTAACATGACAAGAAAAAAATAATCGGTTTTTTTTTTTAAGAGCTAGTTTGGTAAACACAAGAACCAAAAAAAGGGGAGATTTGACTGTGACAATTGAGGGGAAAATTTCATTAAAAAGGCAAATCAGTTGCCAACATGTATATTGAGTTCAGAACTCAAGTCAGAGACTTCTTGTCAAAACAGCACTGTTTGGGGAAGCACAGATAAAATTAATATTTAGGTCTACGTGTTTCTGTATGGTCTAGAAACTTCTATTTATCTTTTATTTTTTGGAGAGTTGGGTGTCTCTGGAGCCTGGAAGGACTGAGTGAGTCACTTCCCGAATCTGCCCAGAGGTCTGGCTTTTGGGAATTGTCCGTCCAGTTTAGGGCCATCCCAGCCCCAGCCCCTCTCGGAGACACAGAAGCTATTTCACAGTTTTGGTGAGGATGTCGTAACCGATCTGATTCCTTGATCTCTGTCCAGAGAAGAATTTCCAGGATTCTTGACAAACAATCTTGATCTAAGTCATGTTCCTTCTATCACCACTTCCCAAAAATGTGAATTTAAGAGTGAAGATATTTTTCAGAGTCCTCATAAACACCAGGGCGCTCATTGTCCCTTAGAAGAAAGAGGAAAAGAAATTGCTCGCCTGCGTAATTTGGTATTTCAGTCTTGAGCAGCCTGACAGAAAGAGTGCAATGCAGAAGTTTGTATTGTATCTGGATTAAACTCCAGGTAGTTCATACATGCTGCAAGTAAAATCTAAACAAACAATAAATTACACCCGATCTGCCTGACTGTCTTACCGTGGGACATTGGGGAAGAGAGGAGTTTAATACTACGGGTGGAATTTAGGGTACATTTTCCGAAGTTATTCTTACTTACTACTCCCTGTTGAAACTCTAGCTGAATGGGCGGGGGAACTTTCTCATATTTAAATTCTTCCTTGCAAAGTGGCATTGGCCTTGTTCTCCTTCTCCTCTGTTAACTAATGCCCTAGCTAAGAGTTCTCTCTGTGCGGGCTGCAGGCAGCTCTGGGCGGAATCACAATCGGTGGCCACTGCTGTGCAGAGTCTGATCAATTGGCCTTTCATTGTCAGCCAGCACCTTAAAGCTAAAACAGCTAAAACAAGGAAGCTCTTATTTGAGCTTAGGAAACCTACAGGGAAAATTGTTTCTCTTGAAACAGAATAACAAATGGATCAAAATGTGAAAAATCTGAAGTAAATCAATACACATTTAGACATTTTCTAATGAGGAATAAATTAGGACTCCTCATGTCACCTGGGGCATTTTAAGGAAAGGTTGGTCAGAAAATAGTCATTCGTTGCTCTTTCATGAATTATTGACTGGTACTATTTTGCTTAAATTCCAGAAAAGTAATTTATGATCAAAAAGATATGGTGAATATGTCAGTTCTGGCTAAGGAGTCACCCAGGAACATGTCCGAGCTGATAGTGGGTCGTGTCTTAGCTCCCAGATTCAGCTCTGCCCACTGTGAAGGTTTACAGGGCTTGACTTCATTCTGATTTAGGCTTAATAAGGCTTTTAAAATCCCCACGTGTATGATTCTCTAGCATCTACTCATCTGTTCAACCAATATTTCTTGAGGGCCCAAGGTTGTTTTAGGTGTGTTCTGGCTCCCGAATATCACCAACCCAACCTGTTGATGATGCCATGCGAGTTTATGGGGTTCACTAGTGGGGGGCATGGCCAGCCCAGTCAAGCTGCGTCCGGTGGAGAAGGCAGGGGCAGATCTAGGGAAGAGTGGGAGTCTGGCTTAAGGCAGGAATTTCAACCAGGGGGAGGTTTGATTAGGCTTGGGAAAGGATCACAATGTAAGAATTTAGAATTGGTGGAAAGAGCAAGGTGAGGATTTCTGAGGCAATGAATTCACAGACTAATTAACACAGGAATCTGTGTTAATTTCCTGTTTTCTATTAGAGAGTTGACAGGTCTTTCTGGAAGTTAACAGAACGAACACTGACTTTCCTAGAACGGGAAAGTCACGTTGATGAAGACGGCAGACAGGAGTCATGTCGGTGTTGTCAGGAAGCTGCGTGTGGGACTTGGGATCCACCAGTAGACAGAACAACAGGGATCCTTGCATTTGTGGAGTTTGCATTCTAGAGATTTCAATCAATTTAAACAAGAAGAATTTAAATTGTATGCTAGTCACTGATTGATTCTTTCACGGTTCAAGTTGAGACTGGCCAGGCACCATTGCTTCATTAGGTCACTCAACAAGGCTTTGTGATGCTTCCAAATACCTGGCCTTGAACCAGGCGTGGTGGCAAGATTCTGAATTTCACTCCCAAGTGGATGACACCAACTTGTAAATCGATGCCTATAAAAATAAGCTAGTAAGTGATTCCTAAGAGAGACTTATTTATCTGCCAAAGTTAGTGTTTATTCTAGCAGAGTGCTTGCTCTACTCAGAAAAGCACCAATTTTCCAGTGACAATGCCTGAGAAAGAAAAGTGAGTGGGCAGAAAGGTGAGCCCACAGGTTGCTAGTCCGAGAGAGTTAAGTGTCAAAGGGGTTGTGCATTTGAACGGGACCCAAGTATGAGGCATTTATTTGCTCTTGTGACTAAACAGGAAACTGCTGCCTGTCTCCTCCTCTGCTTCCCCACCCAGCTCCATTGTTCTGTGGGTGGTTTTAGCAGCGAGTTAGGGGTCTAAGATGGCAGCAAGGTAGGTGGGAGCTGAACCCACTTGCTCGTGCACCCAGCTGGGACACCCAGCCGATCTTCTGAAGAACCGAGTGAACAGCCAACAGAATCCCAGCTTTTATATGAAGTTCGGAAGCCAAAGACTGCAGAGGGTGTTGAAAAACAGACACTAAGGCGATTGTGTAGGGACAGTAAGTTCCCTGGGACCTGCACGGGGACCAGGGCTGCTGTGGTCCCGGCCTGGCACCAGGGACAGACGCTGCAGGAGCTTTGAAGAAGAGCGGGATCAGCGATTTTAAATTCGCAGCTCCCTCCCCTCCCAGAACAGGGAAGGCCGTCCTGGACACCTAGATGCTTGAAGTCACTGGGGAACAAAGACACAGTGGGAGACACACAGAGGCGCTGTTTTCCCACTGGGACTGTTGTCGCTGCCTGGGACCCTACCAGAGAAATTGGGGAGCTGGGTGACATCTGAGATGGGAGGAGAGTTGGGCTGTGATGCCCCCTGACCCAGAGAGTCTTGGGACTGGTCAGAGAGTTGGGCTAAGAATGGGGGGTGTAAACAAGAGGAATTTACTAAAAAAGAAGGCTCTCGGTGTCATTTAAGGAACTCTACTGCCATGGATGGGCCAGCAAAGAGGGAGGAGGAGGGGTGCAATTTGCTCCCAATCAGGGCATCTCCTGGACTGACCACACTGGAGCAACAGGGACTCAGAGGGTTAGCAGTCCCCAGAGAGACTTAATTTAATAGGGGAATTAAACTGCCCTGAAGGGACTTTGTAAGTGCACAGTGCCCAGGCCCGCAAAGAGAAGTGGGGGGTGCAGGTTGCTCCCACGTGGTGCACCTCACAGACTAATCAAAGGGTGGCACAGTGAGGTGGATTAAAGGCACCAACTTGGTGCACAAGAACCATGGGGCTGGCACAGTGCTCTGAGGACTCGGGCTGGAGGTTGGACACCTGTCAATATTGGAGCCCAGACTGAACCCCCGATGCAGAAACACAGAAAAGGAAAAACATGGTTCCCAGCCCCCTTCTGCCCACAACATCCAGGAAGACCAACAGCACCCACTTGGTGGGTTCAGAGTCCCTAGGAGGTGTTTTCTTTTTCTTTTTCTTTTTCTTTTTTCTTCCAACTGTAAGACAGTAAGACCTGGAGCTGTGAAAGGATCAAAGACAGATCCAGAGAGAGATCAGAAGGCTAATGCCAGCAACTGAGATAAAATTCACTCCACTATCCTGCAGAACTTGCACTTCATATTTTACTTTCTTTGTTATTATTCTTATTTTTTATTTCTCTTCCTTCTGTGTAGTTTTCTTTGGTTTGTTTGATTTCATTGTTTGTTCCCCCTTTCTTATTGCATTTTGATTTCTCTTCCTGCTCTTTACTCATATTCCTATAACATACTGTTCTTGGCCTTTTACCTTTTATTCTTTTTATTCAGATCATATATTTCTTTTCATGTTTTTGCTGTTCCCATTCCCGCACTGCACCCCTTCCCTGGTCTGGGTCCATTTTACCGTCTTCCTGAGCTTTATTGCTGTTGTGGTTGACTTCATTCTCTCACACGCTGTGCCAAGTTTCTACCCCTTATTCCTACTGTGTCTCCCTATCTAACCGAACATAAGCACTTCCTGGAGTCAGCTCACATTCTTTTCCCCTCTAACAAGCATCTTATCTCTTTCTCACCTTTGGGAAAAAGTGGCTGGTTGGATGAGATATCACAGTTACTGCTGCACTTCTCCAAAGTGGGGGGCAAACTGTTTCCCACTTGTTGGTACTTGAAGTCCCACAGAATAGTCTGCTTCTGTCATAAGACACTTCACCTTCACCCTGCCTCAGAGCACATACAAGATGAGGTGGGACTGTGAACACCAGGAAACCTGCTGTACGAGAAAACCCACCAACAGGAAAAACCCAGGTGCAACACCAGAGCCCACTCAAACGGGGGGGGGGGAGGGCAACCCGAGAACAGCCAGACAAGCAGAGCAAAGAGGCACAGCTCCGAGTCCCACAGAACTCCTGCCGTAGAAATTCACCCTGCAAAGACAGCTCGCAAAACAGAGGATTGGGAAATGCAGAAACAAGCAAAAAGAATCATCTAACATGGGGAGACAAAGAAAGAACCTGCAATCAAAAGGAATAGAAGACCAGACACAAATAGGAATTTTCAGCCAAGCAAGTAATGGTTTATGTTTAAGGAGATGGCACCAAGCCCAGTGAGTGCACTGATGAGCTTGTGCTCCAAGATCTGACTCCCTGGAGGCTTCTAGAGAATGTATTACATAGGGGACTAAGGGGTCACGGGTTCTACTCATGGGTTGGACCCAGGGTAGGAGGAGTGGATGACGATTATGTCAGGTCCGATGTCAGCCATGGCAAGTGAGGGTGTGGTCCGAGAAGTCAGTCCCTTTCGTGAGCCTGGGGCTGAAACACAACTGAAGCCAAGATGTTAACTCTAGTTGGATCCAAACTCTGTTTCTGTGGTGAACAGACCTGGGGCTTTGTTCTCAAGACAGTTGGATGCTGACCAGAATCTGGTGTCCTAAGTGCTTCATGGTTGAGAGTGTGTGGATGGACAGAAAGGAGAAAGGGGCATATTAAAGAAATGGAGTTTCTGCACAAAACTCCATTTAATGGAATTACACTAACTTTTCTCCTGGGTTCTGGTGAAGATTAAACAGAGTAACAAAAGTCTTAGAAGTGTAATTTTCCTATCTAAAACTCACTAGCAATGTTAGCTTTCTATTATAATACTATTATAATTAACAATACATGCTTTCATACCACTATAATATAACTTTAATACTTTAACAGTATTATTAAAAGTGTATTCATGATAATATTATTTAATAGAATTACACAATTCCTTATTTGTTGTATTAGTTATCCATCCCTCCATAAAAATTACCCTCAAGCCTAATGGAAAACAATGACATGTACTAACTAACTCAACTTCAGAAGTTCAGGACCCCGGGTCTGGCTTGGCTGCTCTTTTTCCCCCAGGGTCTCTCTCAAAGCTGAATTCAAGGTCATCTCAAGTTTTCCCTGGGGAAAGAGATACTTCCAAGCCCCTTCATGAGTTTGTTGGTCCAGTCCAATTCCTTGCAGGCTGTGGCTGAAGGTCACCCTTACTTCTTGTTACATGGACTTTTCCAACATGGCGGTTGTATCATCATCAAGGTGAGCGAGACAAGACAGCAAAAGGAAGAGAGCACCAGGAAGACAGATGTCTGAGTTTTCAGACTTTAATCTCAGAAGTAACATATCATCCCTTCTGCCACTTTCCATTCATTAGAAATGAGTGGTTAGGTCCAGCCCACACAGAAGGGGAGGGATTACGCAGGAGTGAAGGGGAGGACTGTGGTGAGTCATTTTCAGAGCAACCTTGCCTAATTGCTGGCTCTTACAATTCGTGGCTTGGTAGACAAAATAAAACAGAGATATTTACAAGTACTCTCAAACTGAGTTAAAGACCAAACTGGTTCTAGATCATGTTAGGGTTTGAAAGAAAGACAAACATCTTGCTTGCCTGCCCTGACCAGAGGAGCTCACCGGTTGGAGCGTTAGCCAGTAACTGAAAGGTTTTAGGTTCCATCCCTGGTCAGAGCACATACCTTGAGGGTGGGTTCATCCCAATCCCAACACGGATCCCTGGTCTGGGTACAAGCTAAGGCAATCGATGGATGCTTCTGTCGCATTAATGTTTCTCTCTCTCCCTTCCTCTTTCCCTTTCTCTCTATCTAAAAAAAGAAAATGAAACGTCCTCGAATAAAAATGTCCTCAGGTGAGAATAAAAAATAAAATAAATAAAATGTCTTGCTTATCTAATGTTCTTTACAGTAAAGAAATGAAGTTCAGGACAACAATATATGCGGGCAGAGTTGAAACGGAACCAGATAAATGTGGAGATGGAGGAAGATGGTAGTTTCGCAGTAACTAACAACCACACAATGCATAGGAGACTCCCATTCTCAGGAACCTTGTGAATTGGCTTCTTGCCAGCACGATGGGGGTGGAACATTCCTGGGAGAGAAAACATTTTATTGAAAGCTGAGAATGCTTTCAGTCTGGGTAAATAAATGGCAACACGACTAAATCGACGTCAGTGGACTGGGTGACACTTTTTTGCCTTCTGCAAATCTGCTAAGGAGACGCTATCCATTTATTCAGTGAGGGGAAGAAGCAATTCATGGTTTTGATACAGTGAAGCCCTCTGGAAAAAATATAAAATAATTACTATATTTTTTTTACATCAAATGGAGACAACTGCACTTGAACAACAATCAAAAAAAGTTTTAAAAATGGCAATAGTCAACACAATAAATAAATAAATAAATAAATAAATAAATAAATAAATAAATAGATTTCAAATGGTTTTAATATTTTAATAAGAATAAATAAATTCACTAAGGTATGAGGAAGAATGGTTTTCTAGCTTTAGAGTAGAAATGGCATTTTTGTTGTCGGAGCCAAATGTAGAATTCATAAAATAGAAGCATCATAAGGTTTAACAGGTAAAAACTAAAAATTTCTCCATTGCCACAACATGGTAAAAATGACAGCATCATCATTTGATATGCAGAGAACATGCTGAAACAAATATATGTAACATATGTATAATCTTGAGAGAAAAAATATTAATTTCCCCCCATGTCTCCAGGTTTCCCTGAGTTCCTTAGACCATACACGGTTACAATCTCACTGCAGTCTCAGGCCAGTTGAGTGGGGTATGAATGGGCATAAAAGCCTGGAGAATGAGGGATGGAATTCACACTACCACACAAGAATGACCTCTCAGTGGTTATTGTCTATGATAAAAGACATCTTTAAAGGTTGACTCATCCTCTCGGTAATAGACTATGAGGTCTTCTAGGATCTAGGTACTCTGGGGAATTAGGAAAAAAATAGAAGACCATTTTGTGATTTTGATGAAATATCATATAATTTGGGAGAGATAAGTGCCCACATGAAATGACTTAAGAATTAAATATAGAACAATGTAAATGGAAGGGAGCTGGGGAGGGCTGGGGCGGAGGGACGGGATGGGAGTAGAAAACAGAAAACTGTATAAGAACAACAATTAAAATAAAATTTAATTAAAAAAATAGTCATGGGGATAAAAAGCACAGCATAGGGAATATAATCAATAATATTGTAGTAACTACAGATAGTGCTAGGTTGGTACTTGAATATTGGGGGATCACTTTTTAATGTATATGATTGTCTAACCACCATGCTGTACACTTGAAATAATGTTGAATGTCAACTGTAATTGAAAAATAAAAAAAAG
>PVKU01011374.1:5159-44021 GCA_004027475.1 Anoura caudifer | reverse complement strand
AGTGAAAAGAGAATAAAGAAAAGTAGAATGAAAAAGAGAAAAAAGACAGGAAGGAGTGGTAAGCTTGGGAAGAAAGGAAGAAGGAGTAAAACAAGAAAGAAGTATTGAGAAGCCAAAAGGAGTTGAGGGGTAAAAGAGATCAAAATAGTGAAAAAGAGAAAAAGAGAAAAAAAAACCACCAAAAAAATTAAAAAACCGAGTAACACCAAAACCGCTAATTCTTGCTGTTATCAATCTTGCCAAGCTGATTTTTCTGGTCTTGAAGACTGTAGTGGCGGAGGGGTGACCGTATTATTTTTTATTTTTTTATTTTTCCCTTGTTCAGCATTCAGTTTTCTCTGGCCTACTGTCCTCAGAGGTGTCCCTAGATTCTCTGCCCAGGGACCCAGGCGCAAACTGTGGTCGTGCGCCCACAAGTCCCGATGTTCCCTGAGTCTTCCTTGCACAGGTTCCAACTGTCCCACGAACACGGTTCAACCCCTATGGTGCCCAGCGACTGTGCGCCCTGTCGCGCTGGGTCTCCCTGGGCGCGCTGATGCACCGATCCCCTAGCAGCTGTTTACAATGTTGCGCGGGCGCAGACAAAGGCGCGCGCTCCAGCTCCCGCGTTCGATTCTCCCGGGGCTATGAGATCTTAACTCCTGTCTGTGAGATTTCAAGCGACCAGGTTTATGCTGGCGTGGCGGGTCCCTGCTTGGCTGTCCAGGGAGCGGATGTCCCAGCTCCCTCCCCTGCATCTTACGGCCAGCCCTGGCCCGGTTTCTCGGCCCCTGCCCTGGTCTCCGCACCGCCGGAGTACTCTCCTTACCGTCCGGTTTTTCAACGTCCACTGCAATTTTCGATAATCTGTTTTCAAATATGCTGTGTTTCTGGTGTCTGTTTGCTGTGCTGCTTTGAAAAATGTCCTGGTTTAAGACCTATGTGTGGGAGGCAAAGAGATGTACGTCCTCTTACCATGCCGCCATCTTCTCTCTCCAGAGAAATCTTTTACCATAGAAGAACGACAGTCCATAGAATATATAAAAGGTACTTTTAGTTGTTGAAAATGTTGGAGATTTATTTTAAGTCTTCTAGAAAATATCCACAATATGAAATTTTGTTAAAGAACACAGGATTAAAAGTCAGGCAACCTGAGTCCTTGACTCACACTGCCACTGAGTGTTAGGAGGCAAATCACTCAGCCCCTCTGAATCAAGGGGTCTTGATCTAGAGAATGATATGTAAATCTGATGATATAGAAACTCTATAAAAATCTAATAATTCATTCACTCATTCATTTGACAAATGCATCATGAAGTATGTGCCAGGTGGATCTCTCTCACTGCTCATCTGACAATTCAAATTGGGAGGACTAATGTTATAAATTTATCACACATCATATGAGATCATATGCCTGGATTCTTTCTCATCAAATTTATGCTTCATCAGGCATCATAGGGGAATGAGCTGCTTCACATAAATCACATTACGTAGAAAAAGAATGTTCATTTATATAAACCCCTTAATAAAAATCTCTCTAATATGTATTAGAGATTATACTGTACCTAACTTCATTAATGGTTTAATTAGTTAACTAGTAGTAAGGAGCTTAATTTTAAGATTTATAAATTCTTACACAACTTTTATTTAAAATGTCAAAAAATTAACTTTTACATTAATTCCCTCCATTTCTTCCCCCCCACCACTTTTTAATTCTTTTAATTTAGTTTAACTGTCATAATACCAAGTGAGTTGGCACAATCAGTGGTCAGATTATTACTAAAAACCATTCATACACCAACATAGCAATCACTTAACTGTGCACAAAAAGTGATTGTGAACTACATAAAATAGCACACTAAACCCAAATTAAGTCCCCAAACCCTCAATTCAACATAATCCCCAAAATATTCACAGCTATCCCCAGTGACCTATAGATGTAAGGGTAAGTGTGATGGAGGACAAGTTGGAATGAAGAGACAGCAGTCTTAAATGATTGCTTTTATAAAGACATATGAGTACTGCTGTGTGAACACATCCTTAGGGATCACTATTACCAAGGCTCTGGAAGGGGCTTATATAAATGAAGGGTCCTGAAACTTAAGCTTCACTAGTTCACGGTAAATCTGCTTATACAAATATCAATTACTGAGTGAAGGAGTGAATATGATGAGCCAATTATAAGACTGGCTCTGAAGTGAAATGTATTTGTGTTTTATTTTTAAATTCAACATTTACAAGCTTGTAATGTGAACAAACTAATTTATCTGTGCCTCTGTTTTTCAACCTGTGAAAAAGGGGATAATGATATCAAACACATAGATAGGAATGTTCTGAAGTATTGAAAGAGATAATGTGTAAAGTATGTAGTTTGGTGTCTGACAGATGGTTAATACTAATAAATAAGAGCAATACTTATGCGATGGTGATGATGACAACACTATATTGAGTATAATAAGGTAGGCAGAGGATGCTGAGGGGTATAATGCTTTTTTGATCTTATAATACATGTTTCCCAAACAACCCTGATTTAAAATCTTTTTAAATTTAAGTATAGGTGGTACACTATGATATTTTGAATTCCTTTGGTTGACTTGGTTTTAGTTTTCAAAGTTTTGAAAGATCCTACAATAAAATCTGATGAAAAATGACTTAAGGAATTTCCTAATTTGAGCGGAACAGTATCATGAACAAAAAGGGAGTTTAGGGGAAAAAGTGACAAAACTTGGGGAATTACTTTCATATTCCCAGGATCCAGAGATATATCTAATTTTTATGCTACTGTCGATTTCAAGAACCATGTCTTCCTTCAGCACCCTCTCTGCCCTGAGGCCTCCTATCTGTCTTGCATCAACTATAGCTGATCTTGACATATTTTTAGCACTAACTTCCATGAATTTTCCTATTCCATGTTCCTCTGTAAAACCTTTGGTTTTGTGTAACTAAAGATTATAGCAGCAGAGAAAAGTTTAGGATGGAAAGAACATTTTGCCATTCATTTCTTGGCTCTGTTTAGTATCACTCCCTTGTTCCTCTAGCAGGGTTTTACCAGTGTTTCCAAATGGCTAGATGCTAGCCTAACACATCCAGGGGCATTAGAAGCCTCCAACATATTGCTCACTAATCCAGAGATCCCCCAACTCCCCTCAACCAGTTCTTTAGAAAGGAGAGTTGCAGATGTTCTTGTATGTACACACATACATTTCAGTGTCCATTGAATAGATAGGTTTAGTGTTTTGAGAAGCTGAAGAAGTGTATTTACTGCAAGTATTCTGTCTCTGGAAGCATAGATGAAAATCTCTGCTTTGGAGGAAAGTTGTCAAAATGAAACTTGCAAAATGCAAACAACAAGCAGGTATCCATCAATTGTGCTTGGAGACAACTGTGAAGATAGCTGTAGGCAGTCGTAATCATTTTAAAGCTTAAAATGTTAAACCTCTGACTCAGGGATAAGGGTATAATTAGCAGGACTATGTGCTATCCAAGTAAGAGAGCAGTTTCTTGGTTTTTGTTTTTCTAATTGTGAATACAGGCTTGAGTGTCCTTGAAAGTGATGGCTCATGGAAGCTGCATGTGTATTTTTGTTAAAATATTGGCTCACAAGAGATTGCAAGACTAGACAGTAAGCAGAATAATGTGTAGGTCTGAACTTCTCCCCATGCTAGAAGAAAAGCCATAACAAGGACTTAGAGAGTATAAAATAATTTTTAAAAATGTATATATTGGTCTCTGCCCCCAGTTGCTGGCATAGCACTCCTAAAACCCTTGTAATTATCTAAGTGGTAGGAGTCTTTTTGCTCTGAGGCAATGGCTGGTGGACTCCTGGATGAAGGCTGATCACCAGAAAGACCAAGAGCAGCTTGGAAATTTCAATCCCACTCCCATCCTCCAGAAAGAGGAGAGAGGCTGGAAACTAAGCTAATGATCAATCATGACTACATGATGAAGCCTCCATAAAAATCCCAAATGTATGGGGTTCAGAAAGCTGCCAGGTTGAACACATAAAGGATGGAATCACCAGTAGGGTGATGTACCTGGCAAGGGCATGAAAGCTCTGCATCCCTTTCCCCCTTACCTTTCCTTATGCATCTCTTCCATCTGGATGTTTGTCTGTAACCTTTATTGTATTCATTTATAATAGACTGGTAAATACAAATTGTTTCCCTGAGTTCTGTGAGCCATTCTAGAAAATTATCAAACTCAAGGAAGGGGTGATGGGAACCCTGATTTTTAGCCCATTGGTCAGAAGTGCAGGTGAAACTTGCAATTGGCATCTGAAGGTGATAAGGGGCAGTCATGTGAGAATGAACTGTTAACCTGTGGGATCTGATGCTATCTCCAGGTAGATAATGCTAGAATTTAGTTAAATTGTGGGACACCTAGCTGCTGTCAGCAAATTGCTTGATGTGTGGAAAACACACACACATGTGGTGTCAGAAGTGTAGTGAAGTGTGGTAATAGTGTGAGAGTAAAGGAGAAACACAGGGAGTGTTTTTCCCATACAGAGTGGGAAAAACTAAGGACTGTTTTTGCTGTAAGGACTACACTGTGAAGGGTTGGGGGGATGTCTGACACCTGAAGACCAGTAATCAGCTTTGGAAATACTCTGTCATCCACGATGATTGCTTTATCCTGGTCAAATGGAGCCAGACTGCATCTGGGAATATTCAGAATATATAAACAACTCTCAAAACACAATACTGAGCAAACAAACAACACAAAAAATTCTTTAATGGGCAAAAGATCTGAAAAGACGTTTCATGGAAAAGATAAAGAGATGGCAAATAAGCACTCTTCATCACTAGCCATTAGGGAAATGTAAATTAAAATCACAGTGAGATTCTGCTACCCTTATTAGAATGTCTAAAATAAAAGACTGACCATACTAAGTATTAGCAAGGATGTGGATCAACTGGAACTTTCACACATTGCTAGTGAGAGTATAAAATGATGTATCTGACTCAGCCATCCTACTTCTAGGTATTTACCCAAGACAAACAAAAGCAAATATCCATACAAAAACTTATACCCAAATGTTCATAGAAACTTAACTTGTAATAGCCCAAAACTGGAAAAAATCCAAACATCTCTCAGCAGCTGAATAGATAGGGCAATTACAACACATCTATAAAATGAAACACTATTTAGCAATAAAAAGGAACAAAATATTAATGCACACAACATGGATTGATCCCAAAATAACTATGTCAGTGGGAAAAAAAAGCCAGATAAAGAGAAGTACCTACTGTATGATTCCATTTATAGAAAATGCAAACTAACCTATGCTGTGCTGACAGAAACCAGATCAGTGGTTGCCTGGGGCTAGGGGTGAAGGCAGGAAGGTGAAATTACGAAGAGGTACGAGGAAGACTTTGAGGGTAATGGGTTTATTCATTATCTTAATTTGGTGATGGTTTCTCAGGCTATAGATAAGTCAAAACTTATTAAATTTTATATTTTAAATATGTACCTTTTACCATATTGTCAATAACATATGCCAAAAAATACCCGACATTAAAGCTGCTAAATAGCATATTTCCAATTTCCTCTTTAAATTTTTTTCTGAGGTACAACATATCCTATGAAAAGGTGTCTACAACCACTGCACTGTACACAGGGAGAGTGTAAATAAGTGGAAGCAGTAGTAGAAATAGAGGTCTTAATTGATTGTGATGAAAATATTTACAAATTTTACAAAAACAGACGCCCATTTGAATACACTGCTAGGGCTTCTCCCAGGGCCCTGGAGGAGGCCTATGCAAGTCAGGGACTGATGGAAATGACAAGGAAATCCTAAGCACTCCTTGGATTTGGGGAAGGCAGGGAGAAGCCTCAGGATCCAGCAGAGAAAGGGTCTTCCAGCTCCATGGGCTCAGAGCTGTGGTTGGGATTTAAGCAGTTGGCTTGTTCTGGGGTCACAAGTTAGTAAGGCCTAAGGACATATCAATTACACATGGAATGGGGCAAGTTTTGAAAGGTCACTGACACCATCCTCTGGAGTTAATGCATGATCACCAAGCACAGACCTGTCTAATCACTCAGGAGATGTATCAGTGTGCTGAGACACAGGAGTGTAAAACAAGGCTTGTGGATTCTATTACTGTGCTGCTGCTGTGACTATCTGCTGATCTGTGCTTTGAAGCAGATCATATAAACTACGGGTGTTGTTTTCAACAATAGTAAAATAGAATAACAAGAATTACCTATTGATGTCATATACTGAGATCTTCCTATGGAAATATTTTGTTTAAAGATTTTATTTATTTACTTTTAGAGAGGGAGAAAGGAGGGAGAAAGAGGGAGAGAAACATCAATGTGTGAGAGATACATCGATCAGTTGCCTCTCACATGTCCCAGATGGGGACCTGGCCCGCAACCCAGGCATGTACCCTGACTAGAAATCAAACCCGCAATCCTTCAGTCCACAGGCTGGTGCTCAATCCACTGAGCCACACCAGCCAGGGCCCATGGAAATAATTTTTATCCTGTCTGAAATCTGGCTGGTCTTTTCTATTATCTGAAGTTCCCTTTGCAGTTGGAAGAAAGAAAATAGAGAAGGTATAGAGAATTAGATGGCATAGGCAGGTAACTCCAGGTAGGGGACCACTCCAGCACTGGGCAGGGGGCTACTGACATCCTTCCCTCATGCCAAGGAGAGGGAACTTCACAGGAACTTAGAAGGAGACTGTACAGGTGAGGGGTCCTGAAACTTAATCCTCATTCGCTTCAAGTTAAACCTACCTTTGCCTGGAAGCTTTCTATTACTTTTTCTCCCCAATTATTTGAAGTTACTATTTACTGGGTACTTATTTTGTGCCATCCACATATATGCTTGTAAATTTTTCTCAACCTCATCAATACATTAGAATCACCTGGGAAGCTTTTAAAAAATACCAACCTGGAATTGACTGAAACTATATCTCTAAGGGTGGGGCTTGAGTACCTATTGTTTTTATTATTTTTTAAGATTTATTTATTTATTTTTTAAGATTTATTTATTTATTTTTATTTATTTATTTTTAGAGAGAGGGGAAGAAAGGGAGAGAAACAGTGTGAGACAGAAACATCGACTGGTTTGCCTCTTGCAACTCCACTAACCAGGGACCTGGCCTGAAACCCAGGTATGTGCCCTGACCAGGAACTGGTGACCTTTTAGTCTGCAGGATGATGCCCAACCCACTGAGCCATAGTAGTTAGGGCAAGTACCTATTGTTTTTAAAAACCCCCTAAATGTTTCTAATACACAACCAGGGTTAAACCTCTTGGAACACAATGTGATTTTATGTATGTTAACTTCTTTTTTTTTCTTTTAATTACTTTATTGTTCAATTACAGTTGTCTTCCCACCACTCCCCACCACCCCAGCCAAACCCACCTCCCTGCCTTCCACCCTCACCCTTGGTTTTGTCCATGTGTCCTTTATAGTAGTTCCTGAAAACCCTTCTCCCCACTGCCCCCTCTCCCTCCCCTCTGGCTATTAGGTTGTTCTTAATTTCAATATCTCTGGTTATATTTTGTTTGCTTTTTTCTTTTGTTGATTATGTTCCAGTTAAAGGTGAGATCATACGGTATTTGTTCCTCACCACCTGGCTTATTTCACTTAGAATAATGCTCTCCATTTCCAATTTCTTAAACCCTTACACAAACCTGAGAGGTAGGTCTTGTTATCCTTATATATGAATTAACTAAGGAGCAGTGAGGTGTAATATCTTACTCAAGATCAAATCAGAGTTGTAATTCAAACCCAGATTGGTCTGGCTTCATAGAACACTTTTCTATACCAGTTCTTATCTTTATATGCCTCTATGAGAAAAAACACCTTTTAATTCAAACTTCTGCAATTGGCAAAATGCAGTGATGAATAAAATATCATGTAATTATTTTCATAGCGAACATGACCTCCTTAACTCTAATGCTATAAGAAGCAATATAGTAAAGCCATAGTCCAGAGTTTAGTTCTGAGTTGGAAGAGTACTTTGTATCCAATGAAATGTCTGATTATCTTCACTGTAGAGGAGCTCATTGGTAATGAAAATCCCTAGTACCAGCTAGGATTGGAATGGGTCTATTTGATGTGGCTTTGGAGATCCTGGATATAAAGTAATTAGAAGTAACCCAGAATATACTGCACCTCAAGCCCCTACTCAGTTTCTCCCTTACATTAGTTCCTAAATCCCACATCTTCCTTTCTCTTGGATTCACTGCTCATTTTGCTAGAACATTGCCAAATCATTATCGCAATAAAGATCTAAAGGGGTAAATCTTTCTGAAGTTTTGGGTATGCAAAAGTAGCTGTATTTTGCACTCTCACTTGAAAGCTAGTTTTTCTCAATATCATTTTTCCTCAGATCTTTGAAGATACTGTTCTGTTCTCTTGCAGCTGTATTGTCAATGAGGAAACTGAGGCCACGCTGATTCTCATTCCTTTAAGCTTAACCTGTTTATTCCTTTGGAAGATTTTAGAATTTTATCTTTACCCCTGGTGTTCTTAAATTTCACCATGACATGCCTAGGTATTGGTTCTATTTCATTCAGCTTTGTTAACATTTTTGATTTGAAGACTTGTATCTTTCTTAAACTCTGAGAAATCTTTTATTATTATTTTCTCCTCTGCATTCTCTCCTTTTTTTTCTAGTACCTCTATTACATGGATGTTGAAATTTCTATATCTATTTACTTTACCTTCTGAACTGCACTGAGGGAGAATTTCTCATCTTCTACATTCCACTCACTAATTTATTCTCCAGCTACTACTCTTCTACTAATAGATCTAGTGATTTTTTTTTAAAATCAAAAATTTAGTTTTCAAGTTAACTTTTTAATGTGGTTATGGAATCCTTTCACTTCACACTGAAAATATTAATTTTGCTTATGTACTCAAAGTGTGTCTTTGTTTGCTATATTAATTTGCTTTCTTTGAGTGTTTAGTTCTGCTTCTGCAGTGCTTTTCTTACCTAGGGTTGGTTTTCCACAAAATTTTAAGGATTCTTGTACATGTCTCAAAGGGGTGGTTATGGTTTGGGACAGGATTGTGGTTTTTCTGACTTCTGTGCTCTAATACCATCTGGTGGTAGTCCACATTCTACCCTTCTTCTAACACTTTCAGTTCTCTTCAGAAGCCTGTTTTAGCCTGCCCTGATCGATGCAAAGAGGCAAAGAGATATACTTGTCAATAGTGTTTTCCTGGATCTGTGTCTCATGATTGGGCTTCCCAGAAATCAACTCTGTTAAAGGCACCTGAAGCTTGAGGAAAAACCTCACTATATTCCAGTATGTTGTTGTTAAATAAATAAGGAAGTACCTAATACCTTTTATTTTTTAATCCATGCTAGGTCTTTTATACAGATCTTTATCTAGGTAATTCTTCAATCTACATTTGTTTCAGTCTGCCTGAATATACCACTGTTGAATTACCTATCACCAATTAGAAACTATTCAGTAACTGCTAAATAAAGTAGAATCTTAACTTTATTGGTTACACACTATTTCTGTCACACCTTGAACCCTTCCTTAACTCAATGAACCTAAGGGGTGAAACCTGGATATTGGCTGATTTGTTTTTACACTTTGCTACTACTTCCTAGGTTTCATCTTTCTATACTAAAGGAGGAGCTCTATCTTCCTAAAGCAAAGTACTGGCATATTCTATCACATACAAACACACACACACACACACACACACACACACTACTTCATTATTTAATTAACTCATATTTATCACATGTTTTTTGAGAATGGGGCCAATCAATACCTAGAACTATACACAGGCATGCTGTTTTATAAGTGCTATAATTCCTGTCAATGATATTTCTTATTGACTGGTAGCTGAGATGGGAATCACCAGTTTCCACCTTTGGGGAATAACTGCACTGCACTGCTTCTTACTGCTTGGAATGTTTGCTTGCCACTAGCTGTGTGATTCATTTAAAAATAGCTGTTTTTTTCTCCACAAGTTTGCCAGCACTTATTGTTTGCTGATTTGTTTATGATGGGCATTCTGACAGATGTGAAATGGTATCTCATTGTGGTTTCAGTTTGCATCTCTCTGATGGCTAGCAATGCTGAGCATCTTTTCATATGTCTCCGGTCCCTCTGTATGTCCTCCTTGGAGAAGTGTCTATTCAGGTCCTTTGCCCATTTTTAAAAATTGTATTGTTGGTCTTCCAGGATTGGACTCATGTGAGTTTTTATATATTTTGGAGATCAAAACCTTGTCCAAGCTATCATTGGCAAATATGTTTTCCCATATAGTTGGTTCCCTTTGCATTTTGCTGGTGTTTTCATTAGCTGTGCAGAAGCTTTTTATTTTGATTAATTCCCATTTGTTTATTATTTCCTTTATGTCCCTTGCTCTACAGGGACATACTGGTGAAAATAGTTTCATGGGATATCTGATATTTCCCTGCCTATGTTCTCCTCTAGAATTTTATGGTATCATGACATATATATCATATATATGATATATATATTTAAATCTTTTATGCATATTGTTTATTTTTGTGTATGGTGTAAGTGTATTTGGCAAACAGTGGGATACAAAGTCAACATTCAGAAATCAAAGGCATTTTTGTACACCAACAATGAAATATGGGAAACAGAAATCAGTAAAAAAAAAATCTCATGCGCTATAGCAACAAGAAATATAAAGTCCATAAGAATAAACCTAATCAAGGAGGAAAAAGGCCTGTACTCAGCAACTACACAATACTGAAGAAAAAAATTAAGGAAGACAACAAAAAATGGAAGCATATACCATCTTCATGGAGTGAAAGAATTAACACTATCAAAATGTGCATACTGCCCAAAGCAATTTATAGATTCAATGCAATCCTATTAAAATACCAATGACATATTTCACAGATGTAGAACAAACATTCCAAAAATTCCTATGGAGCCATAAGTGACCCTGAATAGCCACAGCAATTTTGAGAAAGAACAAAGTAGGAGAGATCACAATACCTGACATCAAACTATATGACAAGGCCACAGTAATCAAAACAGTCTGGTACTGGCATAACAACAGACACCTCGATCAATGGAACAGAATAAAGAACCCAGAAATAAGCCCATGTCTCTACTGTCAATTAATAATTGAGAAATGGGGCAGAAGCATAAAATGGAGTAATAATAGCCTCTTCAACAAATGATGTTGGAAGATGTGGACGGCTACATGCAAACAAATAAACTTCTACTCCTTAAAGAGATACATTTGCAGAGTTCTCAGGATATGTTACACACATTTTAACTAGTTAACCAAAATGTTCTCCCAAATGAAAAATAAAGATTTATTCCCTTTTTTAGATACCAGAACTACCCTATAGTATAAAAACAACTGTGCTCTCTGCATTGTTAGTGGTGTTTCCTAAAATGTCACCCCAGTTGGAGAGGTTGGGTGTAGGATATGATGATTCAAGAGATCAAGAGCTCTGAATAGGACACAGAAACCACAATAAAGAAACTGGAAAGATGCCCATATGGTACAAAGCTCTTGCTAAGGGAATAACATGTGTGCATATGTAGACTCATCTGTTCAGGGTAGAAGGGATTTGCTTACCCTAGAAATTATCTTGGTAGCAACTTTTAACTCACAATGTTCCAGTACATTTTAGTGAGAGAGTTTTTGCTTATTTCTTATGCAGCTACAGTATGTACAATATAATTTTAGTCAGGAACAAACTATAAAATGCACTTTTTGAAAATTAGATACACAAAGTATTCATGACATGTCAGGAACTTGGCATTAAACACAGGACATGCTCTATTGGGATTTTTCAAAGAAACACATGAATGAGGTGATCTTTAGTAAGGTGTTTGCAGAGTTAGGGAACTACAATGCATATGTAGACACCCAGACAACATGGGAAGCCATTTCTACCCTACACTTGATATAGCAAAGTGAGGAAATGGGGTTATTGGAGCATGGCTAAGAGCTAGGTGTGAAGCAGGACTGCCCGCATTGCTGTAGTACTAGTTTAACTTCACTTACATATACAGCCTTGCAGGTAATCTAGCATAGACTTTTGTTTAGAATTCATAACTTTGCTTAGATTAACCTGTAGGCCAATTTAGATCACCCTTGACATTATAAGGTTTGTGTAACCACATCTCTAACCTGCTAAGAGTTTAACAGAAGGGATGAGGTCAATTATGTCAACATAAGAAATGTCCACACCTGTAAGAATTTGTACAAGTTTATTTGAGCCAAACTGATGACAATTTCCAGGAAGCAAAACATCAACAGATTAAGCAAATGCTCCAAAGAATGGTGGTTCTGAACACTACTTTATACATTACAGTCCAAGGGTGTGGGATGAAAACCATTGACAATAGATTAGGGAAGCAGGAGAAAGCAAAGTGGGGAAACTTCTGGGGTTGAATAAAAGATAAAATAATAAACAAATACTTTTTTACATCCTCATGATGATAATAACATATCTGTCCAGTGGCAGAAATTTTCCTACATTTTGAATATGTGAGTTTTCTATAGGCATGTTCTCTAACTATGCCTGTGCAGGAATCCTTCCAGCTATACCTGCAATGATGATGCTGAAATGGGTGTTTATGCAACAATTCCTTGAATAAAGACAAATCAGATTTTTGCTCCTGTACATGCAGCTTTGAAGAAGTGATGAGCCCTGCGCTAAGGGGGATAGTGCTTGCCTGACAGCTTGTAATGACATATTGGGTTGGCTAAAGAGTTTATTTATTTTTATTCCATAAGATGGGTCTAGTAGCATTTGGTTGTATTTAACTTCATTCAAAACAATTTTTAACATTTTAATTTACTCTTTATTTTATTTTATTTTTTTGCATTACCTGGTAGTCCCTTTATATGTCCCTTCCCCTAGAAATCACCACACTGTTTTCCATGTCCATGAGTCACTTTTCCTTTTAGCTCAATTCCTCCATTCTCTAACCTCCCCACCACCACTTGTTATCATCCTACTCTGCATCTAGGAGTCTGTCCCCATTTTCCTTGTTAGTTCAGTTTGTTCATTAGATTCCACATATGAGTGAAATCATAAGGTATTTGTGTTTCTCTGACTGGCTTATGTCACTTAGCATAATGTTCTCAAGGTCCATCCATACTGTTGCAAAGGGTAAAATTTTCTTCTTTTTTGTAGCCGAGTACTATTCCATTTAAAAATGTCCAATAGTTGTTTTATGCACTCATCTACTGATGGACATTTGGGCTGCTTCTATATTTTGGTGATCATAAATACCACTGCAATGAACACAGTGGTGCTTATTTTTTTGTTTGAATTTCTGTTTTAGGTACCTTTGAATATATTCCCAGAAGTAGGATCACTGGGTCAAAAGGCATATCCATTTTTAATTTTTTGAGGTATCTCCATACTGCTTTCTATAGTGGCTATACCTGTCGGCAGTCCCACCAACAGTGCAAAGGGTTTCCCCTTTCTCCACATCCTTACCACACTTGTTGTTTGTTTGACTGATTGATAATAGCCATTATGACAGGTGTAAGATGGTATCACATTGTGGTTTTAATTTGCATTTCTCTGATAATTAGTAACACTGAGCATCTTTTCACATGTCTATTGGGCCTCTCTATGTCCTGTTTGGAGAAGTGTTTATTGAGGGCCTAGCCCATTTTGTAATTGGGTTATCTATTTTTTTGCTGTTGAGTTTTGTAATTACTTTGAAACTTTTGAATATTAACCTGTTATCAGATGTATCGTTGTCCCATTCCCTGGGTTTCATTTCATTTTGTTTATTATATTCTTTGCTGAGCAAAAACTTTATTTTGATGTAGTTCCAATTTGTTTATTTTTTTTCTTTTGTTTCCCTTGCCAGGGAGATATATCTGTTTAAAAATTTCTACAAGCAATAGCCAAGATTTTGCTGCCTATGTTTTCTTCTAGGATTTTTATGGTTTTGTGCCTAACATTTAAGTGTTTGATCCATTTTGAATTTATTCTTGTGTGTGGTGTAACAAGATGGTCTAGTTTAATTTTTGTGCATGTATCTGTCCAATTTTCCCAACACCATTTATTGAATAAACTGTCTGTAGCCCATTGTATGTGCTTGTTTCTTCTGTTGGATACTAGTTGACTATAAAGGTGAGGGTTTATTTCTGGGCTCTCTATACTGTTCTTTTGATCTATGGATCTATATGTCTGTTTTCATTCCCAGTACCATGCTCTTTTGATAACTGTGGCTTTATAGTTCAGTTTGATATGAGATAGCGTGATTCTTTCAAATTTGTTTTTCTTTCTCAGAATGGATGCTGTTATGAGGGGCCTTTTGTGGCTCCATATACATTTTTGAAATATTTGTTCTAGTTCTGTGATTTATGTCATTGGAATCTTGACAAGAATTGCCTTGAAACTATAGAGTGTTTTGGGTAGTATAGACATTTTAATGATGTTAATTCTTCCTGTCCATGAGCACAGTATGTGATTCTATTTATTTGTATCTTCTTCAATTTCTTTCTTCAGTGTCTTATAATTTTCTGAGTACAAGTCTTTCACATCCTTGGTTAGATGTATTCCTATGTGGCAGACACTGGCCAGCGGTGTCTGTGTCATTATGGATGAATTAAAACATACACACAGACTACCGAATCTGGTGGAGGAATAAGGACAACAGCATGGCTTTTCTCTCAAGAGGAGTAAAAGCTGCGGCCTCCACCATGACAGGCCTTTATTCTAATCTCTCCTTACATTCCAAGATGGTTCTTCCTCACTATCCTGGTTACAAAGGAGCCAGTGCCCCTCATTACATCACAGAAGAAGGACATTAGCAAATGAATAGGCAAAAGTTGTTGAGCCAGTCACACTGGCCTCTGCAAGGCTCAGCATTGATTTTAGGAAGTTACGGTAAGCATTTGCAGGGGGAGGGAGTTTTTAGCAAAGAGCAAAACCTCAAAACAGCTTAGGTATATTGCAAATCTGATTACCCACGAGAGAACCTATCTGTGGGTTTGGGTCCTGTGCATCTCTGAGTGGGAGCTGGGCCCACGCCACGCAGAATGGTCTGCCACATTCCTAGGTATTTTATTCTTTTTGAAGAAATTGCAAATGGGATTGTTTTCTTGATTTCCCTTTCTGTTAATTCATTATTGGCATATAAAATGCAACTGATTTTTGAGCATTAATTTTGTATCCTGTTACTTTGTTGAATTCACATATCAGTTTTAGTAGTTTCTTGGTGAAATATTTGGGTTTCTCTAGGTACAGAGTCATTCATCTGTGAATATAGACAGTTTTACAGTTTTGGGATGACTTTTTTTTTTTTTTTACATTTTGTCTGATTGTTGTGGCTAGGACTTTCAGTAGTATGTTGAATAAGAGAGGTGAAAGCAGACATCCCTGTCCTGTTCCTCTTCTTAAGAGGAACACTTGTAGTTTTTGCCCATTGAGTATGATGTTGGCAGTGAGTTTTCCATATATGGCCTTTATTATTTTTATTATGTTCCCTCTATTCCTACTTTACTGGGAGTGTTTATCATAAATGGGTACTGGAATTTATTAAATACCTTTTCAGCATCTATTGATGTGATCATGCCATTTTTATGCTTCATTTTGTTTATGTGGTGAATAACATTCATTAATTTGCAATGTTGCACCACCCTTGCATTCGTGAAATAAATCCCACTTGATCATGGTATATGATCTTTTTGATGCATTGTTATGTTTGGTTTGCTATTATTTTTGTTGAGGATTTTAGCATCTATGTTCATCAGGGGTATTGGCCTGTACTTTTCTTTCATTGCAGTGTCTTTACCTGCTTTTGGAATTAGGATAATGCTTGCCTCATGAAATGAATCTGGGAGTCTTCCTTCCTCTTGAATTTTTTGGACTAGTTTGAGTAGGGGAGGTATTAGTTTTTATCAGAAAGTCTGGTAAAATTCCTCCATGGAGCAATCCAGCCCAGGGCTTTTGATTGTTGGGAGTTTTTCAATTAATGCTTCAGTTTCACTAGGTATAATGTGTCTATTCAAATTCTCTGATTCTCCCTGATTTAGTTTTGGAAGGCTGTATGTTTTTAGGAATTTGTTCATTTCAACCAGGTTGTCCAGTTTGTTGGCATATAGTTGTTCATAATATTTTCTTACATTCCTTTTATTTCTTTGGTGTCAGTTGTTATTTCTCCTCTTTCATTCCTGATTTTATTTATTTGGGTCCTTTCTCTTTTTTCTTGATGATTCTGGTTAAAATTTTGTCAATTTTGTTTATTTCTTCAAAGAACCTGCTCTTAGATGCATAAATATTTTACAATTTTTATACACTCTATTTTTTGTTTCAGCTTTGATCTTTATTATCTTGTTCCTTCTAATTACTTTGTGCTTTGTTGTTCTATCTCAAGTTTCTTTAAGTATGAAATTAGATTTTTTATTTGAGCTTTTTCTTATTTGCCTTTTTTTTTGAGATAGGCCTGTAACACTATGAATTTCCCTCTCAGCATTGCTTTCTCAATGTCCTACAGATTTTGAAGTCTTGTGTCCTCGTCTTCATCTGTTTCAAGATATCTTTTTATTTTTTTCCTTTATGGGTCTTGTTGTTGACCCATTAATTGTTTAATAACATGTTATTTTATTCCCATGTCTTTGTGTGTTTTTCAGTGTTCTTTTTGTGATTGATTTTTAGTTTCATAGCATTGTGGTCAGAGAAGATGCTTGATATGATTTCAGTCTTCTTAAATTTATGGAGACTTGTTTTGTGTCCTAACATTTGGTGTATCCTAGAAAACATCCATGTGCATTTGAAAAATATGTATATTGTGCTATTTTGGGTGAAATGCTCTGATATATCAATTAAATCCACTTTATCTAGTTTGTCCTTTAAGGCCACTGTCTCCTTTTTAATTTTCTGCCTGGGAGTTCTTTCCCATATAGTCATTAGGGTGTTAAAATCCCCACATATAACTGTATTTCTATTGATGTCTTCCTTTACCTGTGTCAAGATTTGCTTTACATATTTAGGTGCTCTTTTGTTGGGTGCATAAATGTTTACTAGGGTTATACTCTCTTATTTGATTGTTCCCTTTATCATTTTGTGGTGTACTTCTTTGTCTCTTACTACACCCTTGGTTTTAAAGTCTATTTGTCAGATATAAGTACTGCTACCCCAGTTTGTTTTTCTTTTCCATTTGTATGAAATATCTTTTTCCATCCCTCTACTCTTAGTCTGTATGTATCTTTCTATCTGAGATGTGTCTTTTGGGGGAGTATATATATTGGCCTTGTTTTCTTATCTGTTCAGCTACCCTATGTCTTCTTGTTGAGGCATTTAAGCCATTTTCATTTAAGGTGATTATTGATAGATATACATGTAATGCCATTTTATTGTTAGACTGTTTTCCTCTGTTTTTCTTTTCTTTCTTTCACTTTTTCTTCTTCTTAAAGCAAGCCCTTTAACATTAGTTGCAGTACTGGGTTGATGATAACAAACTCCTTTAGCTCCTTCTTATTTCGCCTTCAATTTAAATTATAGTCTTAGTGAATAATGTAGCCTTGGTTGTGGGTCTTTGCTTTTCATAACCTTGAATATTTCACACCACTACCTTCTGGCCTGAAATGATTCTGTTGAGTAATCACATGTCAGTCTCTAGTGCTACCTTTCAGGTAACTACCAGATTTCCTCTTGTGGCTTTTAGGATTCTCTCCTTACATTATGCCTTATCATTTTAATTATGATATGGCTCAGTGTAGGCCTCCTGGGTCCCATTTGTTTCAGACTCCCTGAACTTCTGGAACTGTGTGTCTTTTTCTTTCACCAGATTAAGGAAATTTTCATTCATTATTTCTTCAAATATGTTCTTGATCTCTTGCTTTATCTCTTCTCCTTCTGGCACTCCCATGATGCAGATGTTGTTCTACTTCATGTTGTCCATAATGTTGCTTAAGTTCTCCTCATTTTTTTAAAATTACTTTTTCTTTTTGCTGCTTACCTGGGTGTTTTGCTCTACATTGTCTTCCAAATGACTGATGTGATCCTCTGCTTCATCTAACCTACTGTTTATTGCTTCCAGTGTATTATTTACCCCAGATATTGCATTCTTTATTTCTATCTAGTCCTTTTTATGATTTCTATGGCTTTTTTCATGCTTTGAGTATCCTTATAATCATTACTCTAAACTATCTATCTGATAAATTGTTTGCTTCCATTTCATCTAGTTCTTCTGGAGGATTCTCTGTTTTTTTTTTTTTTTTTTTTTTTTTTTTTTTTTTTTTTTTTTTTTTTTCATTTGGGGTCTGTTTCTTTGTCTTCTCAATTTTTCTGCTTCTTCAATTTTCAGCCTTAGTTGTTAAACTAATCAGCCATCAAACCCCTCAATTGTTAATCTAATCAAGCTGTTTCAGTAACCTAGCCTAACCACCACAGGGTGGGATAGAGTAAATCCTGTTGTCAGGGCTCTTGCTGCCATTCAGGCTGATGCTACTTGTAAAGGAATGCTCTGCCTGAGAAAGATTGCTTCTGCAGTTGTGGGGGACAGTGGAGGATGGCATCATAAAGTCAGAACCTGTGGGAGTTGAACAGGAGATAGATAACTGCAAGGTTCAGCTGAATGCGACTCTAACTTTTGCAAAAGACATATGTATCAGTTAAATAGTCTGGGAATGGAACAATCTGTGCCTGCAGTGTCTCTCTAAGATTCCAAAACATCCTTGAGCTTTATCTAATCAACCTCTATAAAATAAATGCAGAGACTGTGTTCAGAGCTTATTGTCTCTCCATCAGAGGACAATGTCCCACCTGGTCCCCGCTTTTCCGTAAACTATTTGTGTTGTGTATTTCTTCATCTCCTGTCAACACCGCTTAGGAACCTCCACTCCATGTTGGTTGTGGCATTCAGTGTGTGGAATGACTCAGCACAAGAATCCTGGTAGCAGTTTTCTCCCTAGACCCAGAAACCCCAAACTTTTCTCAAGCATAGAAGTCCACCATACCCTCCCTTTGCTGGAGCCCAGGGTAAGTGGCTACAAAGGAAATTTTGTGCATTTTGGCCTTTAAAGAGGCTCTCTGAGTCTCTAGCTCTGTCTCCCTGTCAGAAAGAATCCTACTGTCTTATCACAGCTGGTTATTATCTGGGTTTCTTTCTGTCTTTGGTGCTGTAGGCTGGGGGCCCACCTTGAGGTTTAGACCACACATTTCTCCAGAACAGCCCCCAGCCATGGAAATATCCCTCTGAATCTTCAGCTGCCACATGTGGGAGCCCAGCCAGCCCACTTGCATCTCCACATTCACTACAAGTCTTGTGGTGAATTGGTTTCTTCTCTCTGTTGATAGCTATAGGCTTCTCTCTAGCTACTGTTCAGTTATTCAGGATGCGTTCTCTACAATTTAATTGTAATTCTTGATTGGTCCTGGGAAGAGGTTAGTGTAGCTTCCACCTACTCCTCCATCATCTTGGATCTCCCTCAAAAAAATTTTGTTAGATTGTATTGTGACAGCTCTCATATCCATGTGCAGCTGTCACCAAAATTGGTGAATTATTGTGTAGCCATTTCAAAATTGAAAATGGAAGAAAACTCCCAACTTTTTCAGCATATTATGCTTCATTACTTCAAGGTTATAACACAACTGAAACACAAAAATAGATTTGTATAGTGGATGGAGAATGTGCTGTGACTGATCGAATGTGTCAAAAATGGTTTGTGAATTTTAGTACTAGAGACTTCTGACTGGACAATAATCCATGGTGGGGTAGACCCATTGAAGTTGATAGCAATTAAATTGGGACATTAATTGAGAAAAATCAATATTATACCATATGGGAGATAGCTAACATACTCCAAATGTCCAGTTATTGGTGAAAATGAAAAATATGTCTTTTATGGAAAAAAAAACTAAATGGACATTTTGGCCAATCCAATGAAATCTTTCTAAAACAATTTACTTGGAGTTGACTTTTGACTGACAAGTAGTCAGTAATTGGATCCAATGTGGTCCAATAAGTCTAGTGCAGTGGACATGGGCAGGCCTGATGCAAGCAGGGAGGAAGGGGAGAAATAAGTTCCTTGGTCTTTTCATTCATACCATCCAACCTCCTTTTATGCACTCCATAATTCTAGTGTGACTGGAGCCTAAGAGAAAGACATCTCAGTTGATGCCTTCCTGGATGATCAGCCTCCAGGATACACAAAACAGGTTAGAATAAAATGGAGAATAAAAATGGAGAGTAAATGCAGAGAAACCATCACCACAGGGAGTGATGTCTTTAGGTAAATACTATAAAGGAAATATGTCATACTTATACCCACATTTCCCTGCTGAAAAGAAGTTGATACCTGAATTCAGTGGCTTGCTGAGAGCCTTTAAAAATGTTCCTTCAATTCTCTGTGCCTCAATTCATAACAATATTTTTATTTACCATTTTTAAAACTAAAAGGGTTGTTCTGATACATGTGACAAGAGATCATGCAGTAAGCCATGCTTCTTGGGGATAGAATATGGTGCAAATCCAGGAATCCCTAATGCTCTTGGACATGAGACAAAGTTTACAGTGATTAGGAAGCACAGTGTAAACTGTGGTGTGTTGTGGACCTATGAATTTTATAAAATGAGGTTTGAACATACTTTAGGAAACTTAAGGAAAAGCTTCAGTAGAGGTTAAGTTGTTGACTTGTGAAGATCTTGGTGTGGAGCTAAGGAAGCTGAGTTCTGTTTTCACCATACCCATTAATAGTGCCTTTTGAAATTCTTCAAATAGTGTTTCAAATGTAATTTGGGTTGAAGTTACAAGTAGACCAATGCAGTAGAGTGTTCCTTTTCATGTACTTATATATCCATCTACAAGTATCTTTGGTCTTCAATTTGCCTTAGGAAAATGCATGCAATTTTCTTTGATATACTGAAAGTTGAAGCTCATACTGCTCTTTGGGGGGAAATCATGAGGCTCCTGTAAGAATAGGTACACAGAACTGTAACTTGTCAAAAGCACTAACATTTGAAAAATTAGAAATGCAATAATTGGATATATCTATTTCTTTAGGGCCCCCATGAAAATAATCTCCTAACATTACTTAACTCCAAAGGTTTTAATGTCTTAGCTACAGTGCTTTGGTTCTATCATGCAGAATCAAATGTATATTCAAGAGAGTGCAGTAGAGAAGTCTTGAGACAAGCTAAAGAGAGTAATCAATAGCCCTAGCCAGGTGGAAGGTGATGAATGATAAGGGAGTCAACATGGAGCCTAAGTTGGAATTTAATGTCCCAAATAGCACAGAAATAAGACATGATGCACATGACAACATGTGAATATATTTCCTTCCTAGCTTTAACTTTATTTGTTTGATATTTCTTTAATTGGAACTCCCCCCATAAAAACTTGCAAGTCTTAATTATTTTAGTTATTAAACAGTAAAAATATTTTTACCTTGGCCCTCCAGATGTTTTTTTCTGACTGTTGTTGTCTATTAGCTGTATTCTTCTATAAGTAGTACTCAAATAAAGTCTCACCAAGAATTAAAAAAGAAAAATAAAAGGCTTGCTGAGACATAAACCTTTAGGAGACACTTACTTGATTGTATCAAATATGAGTCCCAAAATCTTCACAGCTATGGGACTTCTGGTTAAAGAGGGTTGAATAAAGCCATATCTGCTTCACTTTTCATCATATGAAACCTGCTAAAATCTGCAAAAACAACCACAAATAAATCAGGACCTAAGTTCTCTTTTCATCATACATGTCTGTTTTCAACTCTAAATGTCATGCTTTGAAGATTATCTGATAAATATAATGACACTGCAGACAAAATGAGGTAGAAGGCTTGTAGAAGGTGTTTAACCAGACCTTGGGAAAGATTCAGATCTCCCTGAAAGGGAGAATATTGGTGCTTAAATGTCATGCACCAAGACAAGGAGGGTTGAAGAGTGCCTAGGAAAAGTGGGGAATGTCCACATGCAGATGACATTCTAAAACAGGTTGAGGAGAAGAAAGGTGTACTCCCATTTGTCAATTCATATTTTCAGCCTAACTTCTGGCTGAGAAGCCACTGAAAGTGATGTTGGAACAAGGAGGAACAGAAGAAGGAACAGTAATCGTGAGATACCAATGTAGAGAACTTGTGACAAAAGGAGGTTACTGTGCACCACACTGATTCATATACAAGCATACTGGATATGATAGGTAAGGAGACATTTTATCAGGACAAAAGAAAACATTGTTCCTCATTCCAATCTTCAGACTTATCTACCTCCTGCTATCTACCCTTTGCCTCCTCCACATCCGGCAGTAATTCTCTACTATTTTGAGCTTCTTTTAGCTGTCTAAGTTTGTTCCTCTATTTTAAGTATTTAATAGGTTTAAAACAAATAAATCCTTTTTTAAGTATAATGTCAGATGAGGGATCTTAAAAGTCATTAATTAATACTCAGAGAAGACAGAAGAAATTATTGATGACTGAAATACTGATTTCATAATTTTTAATTCTGCTCAATATATAATATATAACCTGTTTGTATTTACATTACATATTTTATATATGCATATATCATGTATAATATATGCATAAATATATGTAGACATGTGTATATGTATACATATACACATAATGTGTGTGCATACATATATTATGCACATATTATATACATTCATATTTGTGCATTCGTTATATGTTGTGTATATATGTTTGCACATATATTATACATTATATGTATAGTATACATAATATATGTGAATGCATATATAATTTATGTATATCACATGTATATATTATAAGTTTCATACAGTATATTATATGTGTATATTATAAATATGATTTATTTTACATCATGTAACATACAATATCCATATACCACATATACAGAGAGTGAGACAAAGGAAAAAGAGAGGCAGAAAACAAAGAGAGGTCCCCCCTCCCCAGTGGTATTTGGGACAGTGATACTGGAGGGATGGATAATTCTCTTCACTGTTCAAATTCTGATCCATCACTCAGAGATGGCTACATTTGGATTTAGAGTCTTGACTACTAGTCACTGAGCTTTCTTAATTTTGTTGTTTTGTGCCTTTTGTTCTTTCTCCTGGGGTAGAATCCAACCTGAAAAAAAGGTCTTCCTTCATTTGTTTAAATGTACATCCCCTCAATTTCATATTAACCATCTAACATGAAAAGTAAGAGGCTTTTCTGTCATAATTTATGACCTCAAGGCCAATATTAGAAAATAACATTGTCTTTCCCTACATCATAACTGATCTTCATTTTCTCTTACTTCATAGAATTGTAAATTATTTGAGCCTAAAGGAAAGGAAGGAGATGGATGAGTTAATATTATTGAGCTCTATTTATGTAGCATGCCATGTCACATTTCTCATTTCACTTAGTATTAAAAACAGTTTCTTCAAGGGAAACATCATTGTCAACATTTCAAAAATGATATAATTAGGCTTAAATGTCTTAAATAGCTTGTATAAGGAGTCTGAGCTAATCTTTGGTAAGCCTGAGATTCCAGGTGTGACCATAGCCTCTGAAGACTTATTGTACCCACCACAGTGTGCAATTCCAGCTGAGAATATATCACATATCAGAAAGCTGAGGTCCAGAGTGAAAACTAATTCACAAAGCTAATTAGGTATGAAATTGAAGTAAGTTTCCAGAATCTTTTCTTAGTGCTTTTGTAAAAACCAAGCTTTCTGTTCCCTATAGCAGGCATAGGGAGGGCCAGCCCTGCACTGGCCCCACAGAGCACAAGTGCTTGCTTGTATTGAACTATGAAGATCCCCAGGCTCCTCTTCTTTGTATGTTTAATTTTCAGCTCATTCTTGTTCATGTCAGTCTTCACAAATCCTGAGTTCAGTGGTCAACCCCCTGACTAGGTTCTTTTTAATGATCTCACAAGTGCAGGCCAATTGAAGGTAAGTAAGAGTTAACATTCCCTTATAACCTGTCTGCCAGGAACTTCCCCAGAATTTCCCCAGACCAAAATCAGTATCCAGACCAAAGTTTGCCACATATACAGATATTAACTAGAGAGTGTGAAAATGAAATTTCACTGGAAGGTTCTTTGAAAACAGATGTTACAATATCCTCATTGTGTATTATAGGGAATGACATCTGGAAATCCCATGACCAAGAGTCTTCTAAACAAGCAGCAAGACATTAACTTATTTATGAATCAAACCTCCCTTGTTATGGCAAAAGTACATAGTGATGTAGATGTTAGATTTGAATGCTTTATTCCTGAAAAAGCAAGAAATGTTTTTAAAGTATTTTACCTAGTGCATATGTATTAAATACCAAAAATGCTCAAATGGAAGCACATTGCTAACACCCACTATTCTTAATCAACAACTTATCAACCTTTCTAGTTTTTTTATAGAAAGGCCTTTGATACTATTTATTGAGAAAAGAAGCAGAAGACTTATAGCAGGCACTTTTGTAGGATAGGCTTTATGATTTGAACTTATCAGATCTCCCTGGCATAATTAGGGAAATTTACTGGCCCTGGTGTAGGATGGAAACAAACTAACATTCATATTATATCATATTATATCATGTGGCCTAGGATGAATTATTTAAAGAAATTTACTACTTACAGATTTAGTGAAGATCTCCCTCCATTTTATTCAGGTAAGTTGCTCACCTCCAGCCCTCAGGAAAAGGTCAGTATTGGTTTATTCCCTAAAAGGAAATGCAATGAAAAACAAAATGCAGAAAGCTAGTCATTTTACAAAGGGTAGTGTGGCTTGAGTAGAGGAGATAGAGATCCCACGGACTGTTTCTCCTGTCCAGCCTGGGAGAAAACACTGCATCAAACATAAAGGCAGAGTGGAGAGAAAGGTGTAGTGCACTGTAGAGGGTTGCAGAGGGATATCCTGACAGAACATAAATTGTGAACCTGTGACCTAAGAAGGAGAAAGCAGAAGGTCTTTACATCCATGAAATTTTTCCTTTGGTTATTTCAAGTTAAGAAGGATTCCATGAGCTACTTGATGCTTCTTCCTACATAAATCAGCTAAGTTATCCCCATGCCTCCATGACAAAGACTGGTAGGAACCAACAAAATAAGGTGACTGTTAAGAAGAATACTCTGTGGGGCAGGGTATTTAGTGCACAAATTCTACCACTCATTACTTCTTTCCAATTTCATAGGGAATAAGCTATATTTACACAGACACAAATACAATATACAAAAGGAAATTTTTTTATTGTTGGTCAAGTACAGTTGACTCCATTTCCCTCCACCACTACCCTCCATCCCAGCCATCCCCACTTCCTACCCTTGATCCTAACCCTCTTTGGTTTTGTCCAGGTGTCCTTTATAGATGTTCATGTAAACCCCTCCCCCATAAAAAAAATAGCACTTTCTCATAGTAGCTGGATCAGAGCATGATTACTACTCTGTAATAACCCTGGGCAGATTTTCCCCAACAGCTCTCAAGGCTTAGGTTCAGGAATTTGTGAAAAACTCCCTGCTTTTCTTTCCCTCAAATCTGGAAGAACTAGCCGTACAAATATGAAACCATTTCCCAGATAAATGGTTGTGGGCAGACTTGTCAGTCATCTTGCCCCCAAAATTGAGAGGACAGAGCAGAAAATGTACCTTTAGCTGGGCTCTCAAAAGACAAGCTCCACCGATGTCTTTTCTCCTGGAACCAAGGAACACTAGGAGAAACACAGATGGCAAGAAGTGTTTCTTACACAATGTGTATCTGCAGACTGTGAAACAATGCCTAGTAACTCAGATGCAGCCCATTGGGATCAGAGCCAGATGGTAACAGAGTAAACAAAAGTGTTAGAGGAGTTTATTCCTGTTTCTCTAAGGTCTCAGATAGAAATGTGAAAAGAAGAAGAAAGTCTTCTCTTCACCAGAACTTGACAGCATCTTTTAGGCAAGTATGAAACAGATTATTTTCTTAACAGAGTGGTTGAGAAGATTAAACGAAATAATTTAATAAACAATTGTAATATGAACTCAATAAATGATAGTTTTGTGGCACTACACAGCTATACCCAAAGCTGGCCTTAAGCCTTCATTCTTTTTTCCCCCCATTTCTTTCTTTCTTTTTTAAATTGATGTTCAAGTACAGTTGTCTCCATATTTCCCCCACTAACCCTCCGCACCCCAGCCATCCCCACCTCCTACCTTGATCTTATCCCCCTTTGGCTTTGTCTGTGTGTCCTTTATACAGGTTCCTTGACAACCCTTCCACTTTTGCCCTTTTTATCTCCTCCTACCGCACCTCTGTTTACTGTCACTTTTTTTTTTAATTTCGATGTCTCTGGTTATATTTTGCCTACTTGTTTTGTTAATTAGGTTCCACTTATAGTTGAGATCATATGATATTTGTCTTTCACCACCTGGTTTGTTTCACTTAGCATAATGCTCTCCAGATACATCATATTTTCATGAAAGGTAGGACCTCCTTCATTCTTTCTGCTGTATAGTATTCCATTGAGTAAATGTAGCATAGTTTTTTGATCCCCTCATTTACTGATGGGCACTTAGGTTTCATGCAACACTTGGCTGTAAATTATGCTTCTATGAACATTGGGATGCATAGATTCTTTTGAGTTGGTGTTTCAGGACTATTAGGGTATAAACTCCACAGTGAAATTGCTGGGGCAAGGGCAGTTCCATTTTTAGTTTTTTTGAGGAAATTCCTTACAATTTTCCATAGTGGCTACACCAGTCTGCATTCCCACCTATAGTGTACTAAGGTTCTCTTTTCTCCACAACCTTGCCAGTACTTGTTTGTTGATTTGGTTATGATGGCCATTCTGACCAGTGAGAAGTGGAGTCTCATTGTGGTTTCAATTTGTATCTCTATGATGGCTAATGATGCTAAGCATCCATTCATATGTCTCTGGGCCCTCTGTATGTCGTCCTTGGGGAAATGTCTGTTCAGGTACTTTGCCCATTTTTTTGTTGGGTCGTTTTTCTTCCTGGAGTGGAGTCATGTGAGTTCTTTACATATTTTGGAGAACAAACACTTGCCCAAGGTATCATTTGCAAATATACTTTCCCATATGGTTAGTTCTCTTTTCTTTTAGCCATGCAGAAGCTGTTTATTTTGATGAGGTCCAATTTGTTTATTCTCCCCTTTATGACCCTTCCTCTATAGCACATATTGATGAAAATATTGTTGTATGGAATATCTGAGATGTTCCTGCCTATGTTCTCCACTAGGAATTTTAAGGTTTCACAGCTTATATTTAAGTCTTTTATCCATTTTGAGCTCATTTTTGTGTATGGTGTAATTTGGTGGTTGAGTTTCTTTCTTTTTTTGCATATGGTATCCAGATCTCATAACACCATTTGTTGAAGAAGCTATTTTTATTCTATTTCATGCTTCTGCCCCCTTTGTAAAACATTAGTTGACCATAGATTCTTGGATTTATTTCTGGGCTCTCTCTTCTGTTCCATTAGTCTGGGTGTCTGTTCCTGTGCCAGTACCATACTGTTTTGATTAAAGTGGCCATGTAATATAGTTTGATATCAGGTATTGTGATCTCTCCTACTTTGCTCTTATTTCTCAAAATTGCTGTGGCTATTCAGGGTCATTTATGGTTCTGTATAAACTCTTTAATTGTTTGTTCTATATCCGTGAAATATGTCATTAGTAATTTAATAGGGGTTGTGTTGAATCTATAAATTGCTTTGGGTAGTATAGACATTTTGATGATGTTAATTATTCCACTCCACGAACATGGGATATGCTTCCATTTGTGTCTTCCTTAATTTCTTTCTTCAGTGTTGTGTAGTTATCAGAGTACAGGTCTTTTACCTCCTTGGTGAGGTTTATTCCTAGGTACTTTATGTTTTCTTGTTGCTATATCAAATGGATTTTTTTCTAAATTCTGTTTCTGATATTTCATTTTTGGTGTACAAAAATGCCTTCAGTTTCTGAACATTAACTTTGTATCCTGCTGTTTTGCCAAATTCACTTATTAGGTAAAGTAGTTTTTTGGTAGAATCCTTAGGATTTTCTACTTACATTATCATGTCATCTATACACTATCATGTCATCTGGAAACAATGACAGTTTTTCTTCCTCCTTTCCAGTTTGGATGCCTTTTATTTCTTTTTCTTGTCTGATAGCTATGGCTAGAAATTACAATGGTATGTTGAATAGAAGTGGTGAATGTGGACATATTTGTCTTGTTCCTGATCTTATTGGGAAATATTTTAGATATTGCCCCTTAAGCATGATGTTGGCTGTAGGTTTCTCATATATAGCCTTTATTATGTTGAAGTATACTCCTTCTATTCCTACTTTTATGAGTGTTTTTATAATAAATAGATGCTGTACTTTATCAAATTCTTATTCTGCATCTATTGATATGATCATGTGATTTTTGTCATTGCTTTTATTTATATGATGTATTGTACTTATTGATTTGTTAATATTGTACCATCCTTGCATCCCTGAGATGAATCTCACTTGATTATGGTGTATGATTACTAATGTATTGCTAGATGCAGTTTGCCAATATTTTGCTGAGGATTTTAGCTTCTATGTTCACAAGTGATATTGGACTGTAGTTTTCTTTCTTTGCTGTGGGTTTGTCTGGTTTTGGGATTAGAATGATGCTGGCCTCATAACAAATGTTTGGGAGTCTTCCTTCTTACTGAGTTTTTTTGGAATAGTCTGTGAAGGACAGGGGTTAGCTCTTCCTTTAATGTTTTGTAAAATTCTGTGAAACTGTCCATTCCAGTTCTTTTGTGTGCTGGGAAATTTTTCATTAGTGCTTCAATTTTGCCAGTTGTTATTGATCTCTTCAGACTTTCTGCTTCTTCTTGATTCTGTTTTAGAAAATTATATTTTTCTAGAAGTTTTTCCATTTTATCCAGATTTTCAAATTTCTTGGCATATAGTTTTTTTGTCAGAATTTCTTACAATCTTTTGTATTTCTGTGGTATTAGTTATAATCTCCTTCCTTCATTCCTGATTTAATTTATTTGTGTACTCTCTCTCTCTCTTTTTTTTTTTCTGGATGGGCCTGCTTAAAATTTTGTCAATTTAATTTATTTTTCAAAGAACCAGATCCTGGAATTATTGATCCTTAGAGTTGCTCTTTTAGTCTCTATATCATTTAATTCTGCTTTGATCTTTGTCATTTCCTTCCTTCTACTTTGCCTATATATTTGGATTCTCATATGTTGGTTTCATAGGTTTATGAACATTTACATTTCCTTGATGGATTATTCTCTTAAGTATTACAAAGTATCCTTCACCATCTCTTTTTATGACCTTTGTTCTCAAGTCTATTTTGTCTGATATCAATATTTCTACTCCCTACCACTCCCCCCAACCTCAGCCATCCTGACTCCCCACCCTTGATCCTACCGCTCTCTGGTTTTGTCCATGTGCCCTTCACACATGTTCTTAAAAACCCTTCCCAATTTTCCCTCCATTATCCCCTCCCAGCTCCTCTTCTGGTTACTGCCAGTTTGTTCTTTATTTCAATGTCTCTGGCTATATTTTTCTTGTGTGTTGTTTTGTTGATTAGGTTCCACTTATAGGTGAGATCATATGGTATTTGTCTTTCAGTACCTGGCTTATTTCACTTACTATAATGCTCTCTGGTTCCATCCATGCTGTTGCAAAGGGTAGGAGCTCCTTTTTTCTTTCTGCTGCACTTTAATTTGGGGAGAAAAAATGTATTTGAAGTCAAAGGGATTATTTTGAGTAAGTCTTGCGATTCAAGTGGCAGTGAGTCTTCTGTTTATAAGGCACTATACCATGTCTTTGGGTGCCAAAACAGAGACACTTCATTGGTCTATAGAACAACCCAACAGTCACCAAAATCACAAGCCCCAAGCCCACAGCCCTGTCAATTCTCCATTCTGGATAATTTATTCTCTATGACCAACACTATAGCTTTACCCAAGTCATGTCACCCATTTGATAGAACAATGCCAAAAGTATAGTTTGTAGCTGAATGTAGGAGACAAACCAGAGACCAGCAATCTATTTACTTTCTTTTTTGTTTTTTTACTGTTGTTCGAGTACGGTTTTCTGTCTTTTCCCCCCAACCCAGCCCAACACCCCCGCCCTCCCCATCTCTCTCCCATTTCCACCTCCCTGTTATTGTCCATGTGTCCTTTATAATTGTTCCTGCAACCCCCTCACACTTTTTAATCTCCAAAATATATAAAGAACTCACATGACTCCATTCTAAGAGGACAAGCAGCCCAATTTAAAAATGGGCAAAGGACTTGAACAGACACATCTCCAAGGAGGACATACAGAGGATCCAGAGACATATGAACAGATGCTCAGCATCACTAGATATCAGAGGGATGCAAATTAAAATCACAGCAATATACCAACTCACACCAATCAAAATGTTCATCATACACAAAAATAAATTCAAAGTGGATAAAAAATTTAAATATAAGCCATGACACCATTAAAGTCCTAGAGGAGAACATAGGCAGGAAAATCTCAGATACTTCATACAGCAACATTTTTACTGATATGTCCCCTAAAAGAAGGGACATAAAGGAAAGAATAAACAAATGGGATTTCATCAAAATAAAAAGCTTCTGCACAGCTAAAGAAAACAATATTAAAATAAAAAGAGAACCAACTGTATGGGAAAACATATTTGCCAATGATACCTCAGACAAGGGTTTCATCTCCAAAATATATAAAGAACTTGCACAACTCCACTCTAAGAAGACAAGCAACCCAATTAAAAAATGGGCAAGGGACTTCAACAGACACTTCTATAAGTGGATCCAGAGGATCCAGAGACACATGAAAAGATGCTCAGTATCACCAGCTATCAGAGAGATGCAAATTAAAACCACAATGAGCTACCACTTCACACCTGCCAGAATGGCCATCATAAACAAAGCAACAACCAACAAGTGTTGGAGAGGTTGTGGAGAAAAGGGGACCCTAGTGCACTGTTGGTAGGATTACAGACTGGTACAACCACTATGGAACGCAATATGGAATTTTCTCAGAAAACTAAAAATGGATCTACCTTTTGACCCAGCAATTCCACTGCTAGGATTATGTCCTAAGAACCCTGAAACACCGATCCAAAAGAATCTATGCACCCCAATGTCCATGGCAGTACAATTTACAATAGCCAAGTGTTGGAAGCAACCTAGGTGCCCATCAGTAAATGAATGGATGAAGAAACTATGGTACATTTACACAATGGAATTCTATGCAGCAGAAAGAAAGAAGAAGCTCAACCCTTCACGACAGCATGGATGGAACTGGAGAGCATCATACTAAGTGAAATAAGCCAGGCAGTGAAAGACAAATACCATATGATCTTACCTTTAACAGGAACCTAATAAACAAAACAAACAAACAAGCAAAATATAAGCAATGATACTGAAATTGAGAACAGATGGATAAAAACTAGGGGAGTGGAAATGGGAGAGAGGTGGGAGAGTTGGGGCGGGGGGCTGCGGTGGGAGTAAAAGACAAAACTGCACAAGAACAACAACAAAAAATAAAATAAAATAATTTAATAAAATAAAAGAGAAAAAGAAAAATTACATTTACCTCAAAAGTTCATTTTTTAACATTTTAATGAAATGTATTGGTGTGGCATTAGTTATTATAATTATAAATATTTCAAGTGTATAATGTTATAATAAGACATATGTATATTGTGTTGTGCCCACCACACAAAGTCACCTAATGTTTCTAATCAACGTTAAATACAGTATGATTGTTTTTTTAAAAAGAAATGTTATTTTATTTTTGAGTGTTTTTTACTTTTTTCACTTTTTTATTGGTGTACAAGTACAGTCCTTAGTTTTTAAATACTGTACTGTTAATTATTTAAGAACTCCCTTTGGCCATGTGGCCCAACTCATTTAAGTGTTCCACCAAAAGACTGTGAGTTCAATTGCTCAGGGTGCATACCTGTGTTGCAGGTTTGATCCCCACTCAAGGTGCACAGGAAAGACAACTGATTAATGTGTCTCTCTCATTTCAATATTTCTTTTCATCTCTCTCTCTCTCTCTCTCTCTCTTGCTCTCTGTTTCTCTCTGTTTCTCCCCCACTCTCCCACTCTCTCCCTCTCTCTTGCTCTCAACAACTTCCTTTGTTTCCCTTTATTACTCCCTAAAGTCAATGAAAAATATATGTTCAGTTGGGGAATAAAAAAATATTTAAAATGATACTAATGACATTATCTGCAACATTGGACCAGATTGTTATGGAAGATCTTTATAGAACATTTAAAGATAAACTGCATTTTATGCATATTCTTGTGTACATGGAACATTTTCAAAGACAAATCTTGTACGAGGCAACAAATCAAGTCCCAATAAATTTTAAAAATATGAAATTATATCTACTGTATTACCTGACCCCAATTGTAAGAAACTCAATATCAAGTATCAAGAAAATAAAACAGAAACAACACAAGTAATTGCAAATTAACCAACAGTTTTTAAACAACCAATAAATTAAAGATACTAGCAAAAAAACCCCACAGAATCTACTTTGAGACATATGAAAATACAAAAAAAAAAAAACTTAACTAAACCTGAGACACAGCAAAAGCACATATAGAAGAAAATGTATACATTTCAGGACTACCTCAAGAGGAGAAAATATGAAAAACATATTTAAAATACCAAACAATTCATGTAGAAGAATAAATAGAACATATATCAGACCACAAATAAATACAATTGGGACACAAAGAAGAAGGCAATGAAACTATGTGCTAATTCTTTGAAAAAATGTTTAAAATTTACAAGCTTCTTGTAACTTGTCAAGCAGGAAAAGCCAAATAAATAAACAAAATTTCTTACAAAGTGTTTCTAACTCACACCACAGATAAGAATCGTTAAAAAAAATCTGTGAACAATTACTTGCAGTTCATCCACTCCAACACTCACAGAAGGAGAAGTTGCAGAGACTGGTAAGAGTCCCACATGGGATCACAGTCATAGTGTTACCTTGGTTGGTCTGCTCTGGGCAGCCAAACTGAGGCTCCACACTGCTGACTGACCTCAGACCTTAAAGAATAGGTTAGAGCCACTGTCTATAGACAGTGAACCATTTTAGTAGAGGATTTCCAAATACCAAAGTCTAAGAAATTCTGGAGATGATTGGACAACATCCTCCTCTCTCAACTCTCTTCACTCAAGTAAGTTAATGGGGGACAGTCTCAGAAATGTGGTGCCTGGTTACAAGACTTCTAATGTCTGTATTGTGCCATCACCAAAGAAGTGAAGTAACTTCTTCAACATTCTATTCCATGGCACCTTTTCTTTAAAAGACTTAACAGTAAATGACTCAGGTCTTTCACCTGCTCACTTACAATACCTCCATAAATATACAAAGATTTCCAACACAGCCCTCCCCATGACTTCTCAATAGTGACACCAGTGTCCTATCTTTCAGGAGAAAGAGCTACAGTTACACTTTTGATTTCTGATTCATTTAGTTTCCTGCATAATGCATGTGTCTTCCTGATACTCCTGAGTAACCACAGCTGCACAGTGTAGATGAGGCAAGAAACTAATTCCTAGAGACATTAGTTGCATATAACAAAAACCCTATAACATCTGTGGGCCATTGTTATATATGTTTGATGCAAAAACTCAGAGATGGCAAAATTATAATAAGGGCTTAAACTTGACTTTCACTAATGTGATCCTCAGAGAGGCTTGCTACACTGAGCCATATTTTGAAATCTTCCCCTTAGAGAAGTTAAAGTTAAGAAGACAAAGATGTTCTTTATTTCATACAATATTCTGTTATACTTATCATCAGGCCTTGTGCATGATATAAGCCTACGTGGTGGGCAGTCACCTATTTGGCTCTCAGTAGGACAGTCCTACTGATATGTACATCTTAGTTTCACCACTAAGTGGTTACCAACCAGATCCTCCACAACAGATAACAGCCAATGTGATGAAAAGTCACACACAAGATATATTTAAACACAATTCCACATTTATTTACTCTTTGTGTTGTTTTGCTCATTTTATTTTGTTTCAGTCTCTTGTTTTGTATCTCTCCCTGTTTCTTTCTCCTTTTTTGTATCTATATTGGAAGTTTTGGGTCTACAAGCATTTTGGGAGAGGTAGAGGACAAGATGCTAAGAATATTCTTCTATTCAGAAGACAACCACCCTGAACAAACATACTTGACCTAGAATGTCAACAGTTACTATACTTGAAAAGCCCAGTGCAGATGCATACTAAGTGTTTGCTCTTCTTTAGCTCTCAAAAATATTTATATATGTTGTGCATTTGAAGGCACTGTAGGCTGTGGATGTGGCTCTGTGATGGATCAAAGCTGTGTCATCTATGAGGAATTTGGTAAACATTTCTGCATTGCTACAATATGTCATTTTGAATTTGGTAGATATGGTATGAAAACTGATAGGCTCAGGAGGGTAGAGAGGTCAGTAGCGGGGCCCAGGTGCCAGTTACCAGAGAGACAGGGGCTGTCCAGGAGGAAAGCTGGAAAGAGCTGAAGCCATAAATAAGACCCAATTTTAGAAAACTGAAAGAACCTCCAATGTGCTTCTTTGGGGCACCTTCTCTGTAGGTCTCAAGGAATCAGGTCAGGCCTCAGCTAGAATAGGTGTGTTGTTGCAGCTCTGGTATTCTTCAATGCTTGTAATCCCAGGTGTGGAGCTTTTGAAAAACGAAGTGTGTGAAAATCATTAGAAGAACAGAGGCAGGTCTGGGATAAGTCAGGAGGGGCTGTCATCAGTTGGAAGACATGGAGATCATCAATTGGATTGCAGAAATGTGAGCGGGGCTGGAGTCAGCAGGAAGATAAGCAGATATGGAAAATCTGTCATCAGTTTAAAGACAAAACGTGTATAGGGGACCATTCTGCATGGCATGGGGAATGTAGCCCAGCCCCTGACTCAGAAAATCCAGTGGGGACTGAATCGGCACACAGGACCAAATCCCACGGATATATTCTCCCATGGGAATACCTGCATTGTACCTAGGCTGCTTTGAAGCTTGCTTTTCCTAAAACTCCTCACCCTGAAGTGGGCCAGGAAAGTTTCAAGTAACTTCCTAAAATCTATGCTTAACCTCCTGTGGACAAGTGTAACCAGTTCAACTACTTTTTCCTTTGCATTTGCAAATATCCTTTTTCTTTGTAGTAATTAGCAACTTCCTCTCTTTTGTTATCTGTAACAGGTAAGGTAAACACTTAAAGCAAACCTGTGCATGGTAAATGAGGACCATCCTTGATGCAATGTACCCAGAAAAGCAATAAAAGCCTGTCTAGGCAGGGATCAGGCCCTCTCTCACTCAGAGTGGCCATGCTGTCCTTTTTTCTCCACAGGACTTCTGTAGTCTGTTTGAAATTGTTCATTGTATCCACAACACATGGACCCCTTGGGCTTGGGCCACATCAAAAGTGGTGAGTAGGGCTGCTGTCAGATGGAATCCTGGGAAAGTTGTATAGTACTGGCTACAGTGTAAGTGTATTTTTGTATGTTGCTTAAGAGATTATTTTGGTCTGGTTTGAGCATGTGTCTGTTCTGTTTCCTGAAGACCACTTGTTGAAGAGACTGTCTTTACTGCAGTGCATATTTTTACATCATTTGTCATACATTACTTGTCCACAAAAGTGAAGATTGATCTGCCTTTTGACCCAGCAATTCCACTGCTAGGATTATATCCTAAGAACCCTGAAACACCAATACAAAAGAACCTATGCATCCCAATGTTCATAGCAGCACAATTTACAATAGCCAAGTGCTAGAGGCAACATAGGTGTTCATCAGTAAATGAATGGATCAAAAAACTGTGGTACATTTACACAATGGAACTCTATGCAGCAGAAAGAAAGAAGGAGCTCCTACCCTTTGTAAAGCATGTATGGAACTGGAAAGCATTATGCTAAACAAAATAAGCCAGGTGATGAAAGACAAATACCATATAACCTCATCTTTAACAGGAATCTAATCAACAAAACAAACAAACAAACAAACAAACAAAATATAACTGAAGACACTGAAATAGAGAACAGGCTGACAGTGACCAGAGGGGAGGGGGGAGGGAATTTCAGGGGGAAAGGGGAAGGGTTTGCAGGAACAAATATAATGGACATATGTACAATAAAAAGAGGGAGGTGGAAATGGGATGGTGGTGGGGAGGGCTGGGGGGTGGACTGGGATGAGGGTAAAAGGCAGAAAACTGTACTTGAACAAGTAAAATAAAAATTTTTAAAAATAAAAAATAGTCAAGATACATTTCTGGGCTCTCTATTTCCATTAATCTTCATGGACTTTTTGCACCAATACTATACTGTTGTGATTAGTATTTCCTTGTAGTGTGATTTGAGATCTAGGATTGTGACCTTTCCAACTCTATTCTACTTTCTCAATTACTTTGACAATTTTGAGTCTTTTTGGTTCTATGAAAACTTTAGAATTATTCATTGTGGTTCTGAGAAGACTAAAATTGGTATTTTGATAGAAATTGCATTAAACCTGTAAATTGCTTTGGAAAGTATGATTATTTGTAATAATCTAACATTTCCTATTTATTAGCATGATTCTTCTATTTGCATGTCAAATTTTTATTCGTTGTCTTATAAGTATGATTCTAGAGTACTTTCACATATTTAATTTCATTGGTTTCCCAACATTTCATTCTTTTTTATGCAGCTGGAAGTGGATTATTTCCTCTATTTCTTCCTTGGATGTTTTGTTTAGATTTTATTTACTAATTTTTAGGTAGAGTGAAAGGGGGGAAGAGTGAGAAAGAATCACCAGTGTGTGAGAGAAGCATGGATCACTTGCCTCCCACACATACCCAACCTGGGACCTTGCTTGCAGTCTGGGCACATGCCCTGACTTTGAAGTGAATCAGTGACTTCCAATTGTTGAGATGATGCCCAACCCACTGAGTAACATGAGTCAGATTTCTTTTTCAGATTTTTTACTTGTGTAAACAAATGTGACAAATTTCTGCATGTTAACATTGTATTTTGATACTTCAGTAAGTTCGTTGTATTAATTCTATTCATTTTCTTGATTCCCCTGTGTTTCTCTATACTGGTATCACCTGCAAAAGGGGGCTATTTTACTTTTCTACTTATTGATTAAATGCACTGATTTTGTTTTGTTTTCAGTATGTTGTACCTACAAGTTCTAACAGATTGAAACAGAGTGGAGAGAGTGGACATTTCTTTTTCTTTTTTCTGATCTTAGGAAGAAAGCTTCATATGTTCCACAATTGAGTATGACAATAGCTGTGGGCTTAGCCTGTATAGCCCTTATCAACATGAGAGATTTTCATTGTATATTCATTTTTGAATGTTGTTTAATCCTAATAGATATTGAGATTTGCCAAATGGCTTTTCTGCAACTTTTTGATGATCATGTGACTATAATTCTTGATTTTGTTGATTTGTTTAGTCACCTTAATGTTTAAAAATGTTGAAGCAGATATGTATTTTGGTGTAATTCCTACTTGATTATAACATGTAGTTCTTTGAACATACTGATCAATTGTTATTTTTAACATTTTATTGATATAAATTTTAGAGAGGAAAGGGAGGGAAAAACAGAGGGAGAGAAACATCAATGTGTGAATGCCTCTAGTGCATCCCCTACTGGTGATCTGGCCCCCAACCCAGGCATGTGCTCTGACTGGTAATAGAATCAGCAACCCTTTGTTTCACAGGTCAGTACTCAATCTACTGAGCCACACCACCCATGGCATACTGAAGAATTCTGTTTGCTATTATTCTGTTAAGAATTGTGGCACCTGTGTTTCTTAGGAATATTGGCCTGTAAGCTTTCCCTTTGTTTTATCTTTCTTTGGTATTATTATCATGTGGTCTTGGGACTTGGGCTTTTGTTGGGACTTTTTATTGTTGCTTCAATCTCATTGCTAAGAATGGGCCTATAGAGACTCTCTGTTTCTAGTTGAACCTTTGGGAGGCTTCATGTTTTTCTGTGAAATCTATTTTACCTAAATTGTCAAGTATGTAGGTATGTAATGGTTCGTAATATTTTTTTTAATGATTTTGTCAAGCTGTGGCATCAGATGACATTTTCATTTTTTATTGTATTCATTTTTTTGTTCCTCTTTGATGAGTCTTACTATTGGGTTGTTCATTCTATTTTTCTGAGTAAAGCAGGTTTCACTTTATTAATTATTACCTTATAGTTTTGTTTTATTTGTACTTATATCTGTGTTATAAATTTTCCTCTCCTTATGTGTTTGTGAGTTTTTGTGTGTCTGGTTTCTTCAGGGAAAAAATTAACAGATTTTTTGTATCATATTTCTGCTCTTGGTAGCCCTATGTAGCTATACTCTTTTCCCTTTTAACTGCTTTAACACACTAAATTTCATTAGGTTGTTTTTTCATTGGTGTGAGTCTCAAGGTAGATTTAGTTTTCTATTCATTTCCCTCTTTGATCTATTAATTCTTTAGAAGCATGTTTTTTTTAATTATTAAAAAATGCTATTGATTATGCTATTACAGTTGTCCCATTCCCCTCTTCATTCCCCTCCACCCTGCACACCGCCTCCCACCCACATTCCCCCCTTTAGTTCATGCCCATGTGTCATAAGTTCTTTAACTTCTACATTTCCCACACTATTCTTGCCCTTCCCCTGTCTATTTTCTACCCACCATCTGTGCTACTTGTTCTCTGCACCTTGTCCCCCTCTCTCCTCTTCCACTCCCCTATTGCTAACCCTCCATGTGATCTTCATTTCTGTATTTCTGCTCTTGTTGTAGTGGTTTCCTTAGTTGGCTTTTGTTTTAGGTCTGGTTGTTAATACCTGTGAGCTTGCTGTCTTTTTACTGTTCATATTTTTTATCTTCTTTTTCTTAGATAAGTCCCTTTAACATTTCATATAATAAGGGCTTGGTGATGATGAACTCCTTTAACTTGACCTTATCTGAGAAGCACTTTATCTTCCCTTCCATTCTAAATGACAGCTTTGCTGGATAGAGCAATCTTGGATGTAGGTCCTTGCCTTTCATGA
>PVKU01011373.1:0-44519 GCA_004027475.1 Anoura caudifer | reverse complement strand
AGTAGTAAATATGAGATGATGAGAATTTTGATTTTAAAATATTGCTCTGTTAGAGAAGTGTAGACAATGGATAGTTGGAACATACCCAAAAGGCAATTTTAATTCTTTAGTGAGTTTAGGAATGAGGGAGGAAAGGAAGGTGTGGGTCATAACTACATGTTAGCTTCTGAATATGACTTTCTATGTTCTCTCTTCCAGAGAACAATCTTATGTAAAATGGCCCGAAACTGAAGGAAATGAGGAAGAAATTATAATACTTATACTGTTGTTTGTGCAACTTGGTGTGTGGTATTCAAAAAGTATATTCTGGCTAATTGAATAGTAAATGGGCTGGGTAAATTGTGACAATTTAAGTCATCATGGAGGGCCATTAGGGATACGTCTTTTCTCTAAGTGTGGCTTCCTCAGCACATCTTCATTTTCATCATGCACCCAGCAACCATTTTTATTTCTGTATATGACTGCCCATCTCCTGTCTTCCCTGACTACTCACATTTCACTTCTATCAGTCTCCCATGTTATTTTAACATTTGCACCTCTTGATAGTTTTCATGTGGTAATTCTACATCACTTCACTTGTGCTTATCTTGACTCCCCAGAGAATAAACTTAATGTCAGAGACTATATTTTCTGAATCATTTCACAATCCCGAACAGAATGCTGTATACAGTGGTGATCTAAAAATGCTTGGTGCTTTATTCTGAAGTTATAATCAAATGTGTTAACAATGATTATGTTATAGAAAATATCCAGTTTCTTCTGTTATATGGGCTTCATTTTGACCATGTTGAGTTGTTTTGTTTGTATTTAATCCACATTTTTCACTTTAGGAAAGTTGTCTTTAGTTTCCAGGAAGCAAAAACTCCCAGAAGAATAATCTTTTATTCCTTTGTTCCTACTGCATAGACTCTTCCATGTTGTAAATTTCCATGTGTGGATGCATTTTCTTCAACATCTGTTTGTGAATCTTCATATTTGGTTTTCTTCACACACAAAAGTCCTGGAATCGAAATATGTGTAGTACATGTTGCAAACAGCTTAATTAAATCACTTCTTAAAGCTTTGATAAGAATATTTCATCATTTGGGATTTTGCCATGACTAGTGTAGACTCTGAGACCTAGAAGAAGAAATTAATTTGGTGTTTTATGACAAGAGATATTGAGTACCATTTTTTAAATGACATAAGTTTTACTTTCTGGTATTATGAAAGTACTTTATTTTGAATTTTTTACATTTTTCCAGTTTTATTGAGATATAGTTGACATGTAACATTGCATTAGTTTAAAGTGTACCACATAATGTTTTCATATATGTGTATATTGCAAAACAATTGTCACAATAAATGTAATTAACATCCATCACTTTACATAGTGGTAATTATTTTCTTATGATGAGAATTTTTAAGATCTAGTAATATGGCAACTTTTACAGTATTTTTAACTATAGTTTCCATGCTGTACATTATATCCTCAAAACTTATAATAGAATTTTCATTTTTTAAACTTATTTTTCATAAGTACAGCTGTTTGCCTTCTTGTGGGTAAAGACTTTTTAAAAATTTTATTTTGTTGTATTTTTCCCATTACCTTAAACTCACTCCACCAACCCCAGCTATCATCCTGCTCTCCATCTATGAGTCTGTCTCTATTTTGCTTATTAGTTCAGTTTGTTCATTAGATTCCACATGTGACTGAAATCATATGGTATTTGTCTTTCTCTGACTGGCTTATTCACTTAGTATTAGACTTTGTTACAAAGTTATTGACTACTAGATTGTCATATGAAATACTGAAAAAATGAATTACACTTTCTATTGTGGAAAATATTTTTTTCAAGATAATTTCTGTTTTAATACAGTCAGAACACTAAAGGAATATGTAAATTACACAATTTATTAAAGTTCATGTGTTAGTTTTCTATGGCTGCCATAACAAATCATCACCAATTTACTGACATAAAACAACAGAAATCAATTCTCTTACGGTTCTTTGAGTCAGAAGCCAAATGCATGTCTTCCTGGGCTAAAATCAAGGTGTTGACATGCCTGTGTTCCTTTCTGGAGTCTCCAGGGACGAGTTCATCCCTTGGCCTTTTCCAGCCTTCAGAGACCACCCTCAATCTTTGGCTTGTGCTCCCCTTCCTCCAGCTCCAAGGCCAGCAGTGTGGGTCACCTCCTTCTCTTGCTTCATCTCCTTGATCCTTCTGTCCATGGCTTCTCTCTCTTATCACAGCCAGGAGAGGGTTTCCATTTTAAAGAACAGATATGATTAAATTAAGCCCAAAATGCTACACAACACCAGCTTAATATCTACATATGGCATTTTTTAAATTATAACTTAGTGTACAAAAAAGCCCTTGCCTACAATCTATTTCCGACATAAAAAAAAAAAAATAGTAAATTCAGCCTCAAACCTGACCATTTTCCTTGAAGTCTTTTTTCAAGATTGTTTAAAAATTTATTTTAGGGAGAGGGGAAGGGTGGGAGAGGAGAGAAACATGGATGTGTGAGAGAAACATCAATTGGCTGCCTCTCTCATGCCCCCAACTGGAGAGATTTTATTTTCTCTTTTGTTTGTCTAAAATATACAGAGAAAAATATAGCAGCTTGAGTAAAACAGATTCCACGTCAGTATTAGGGAGTGGCTTGTCTGGCTGAATCAGGCAGGGGTGAAGCCCTTTGGGTGTCAGTTGTACAGCAAATGTGGCCGCCCAGTGTTACCGTGTGAGCTGCATGAGTGATAAGACCACCAGACCCAATTATATAACAACAACAACAACAATAATAATAATAACAGGTACTTTTGATTATTATGTGTTAACATTTTAAATATAGATATAATTAACTTTTACTTTAATGTTTCTAGGTAAGTAGGCATTATTATCTCCATTTTCCGAATGAGGAAATTAAGATTCAGAGAAGTTATATCGTACAATAAATTTCTGTGGTTAGTTGGTGCTGGGCCTGGACTGGCATTTGTGCCTGTATTTCTTAAATACACTCCAGGGACTGTGCTCTTCCTTTTACACTTGAGAACGCTCTCTCTGGTTGCCTGGGAAGACTGTCTGCTTTTCTACAAACACAGGTTCACCCTCATTAATATGCCCATGTTTCTGAAAATACTTCAAAATTCTGAAAATAACTTAATGAAATGTATCATTTACTGGTATTGGTAGGAGCTATGTATCAAGGGTTATAATTGAGCAAAAAATCAATGGAAGTACCCCAAAGGGTGAAGTTCAGGTTCGGCAGCGCAGTGTTGGGTCAGTGTTCTAGCGAGAGGCTGTTCTAGGCTGGGAGACGTTGTAGAGTCGGACTCAGAAGCATGAATGTCATACGATGCTCCATTTCCACAGATGGAAAGCAAGAAAAGCAGTCGGTGTCCTGATCGCTACCTTGGCAATGACTTCAATGTGGTCTTTTCTCCTTTATTTCCTCCTCCCAGCATCCACACATTCCAGGTTGTGCCAGGAAAAAGAACATTTTTCTTTTGACTTTTCTTAAATTTTATTTTTCCAGTTTTATTGATATATAATTGACATAAATCACTGTATAAGCTAAGGTACGCAGCAACATGGTTTTGATTACATATGCTATGAAATAATGACCTCAATAAAGTAAGTTAGCATCTGTCCTCTCATACAGGTACAATAAAAAGATAACAGGAAATAATTTTTCCTTGTGATGAGAACTCTTTAGGATTTACTCTCTGAACAATTTTTATGTGTATCATACAGCAGTATCAACTATAGTCATCGTGTTGTACATTACATCCCTTGTATTTATTTATTTTAAAATTTGTAACTTTTGATCATCTTCCTCCAAGGAATAAATTTTTAAGGTAACAGTTCACTTAGCTTAGGTTCAAGGTTATTCCCTACAACTGAAATTGATTCAAATGTATCTTCAGTGATGATTTGTAATGAGATATTTTAATTAAATGTATTGAGGTAATATTGATTAATAGGATCATATAGGTTTCAAGTGTACATTTCTATGATGCATGATCTGTAATAAGATTTTATGTATGATGGGGAACCCCCCAAAACCCGGAATTATCTTCTGGAGGGTGGGCCCCTTGTGGTACAGGCTTCCCCTGCTGGGTGAGTGTTCTAGGAACTCATCTACATCGGTGCGCCAGCTGGTGTTTTTGTGACGGGCTTCAGTGAATTTTTTGGAAGACTCTTTCAACATGTTTGCTCATTTCATGATGGGTGATGTATGAGCACACCTGCCCACACTGTGCTGAGTGTTCAGCAGTTTTTCAGCAAAAACAACATGACCCCCATGCCCTACCCTCCCTATTCACCCAATCTCACCCAGAGTGACCTTTTTTGTTTCATTGTATATCTGATAAGAGACTAGTATCTAGAATATGCAAAGAATTTCTACCAAAACAGCAACAACAAAATAACCTGATGCATAAATGTACAAAAGACTTGAATAGAAATTTCTTCAAAGAAGATATAGGAATGGCCAGTAAGCATATGAAATATGCTAAATGTTACTAGTCATTAGGGAACTGCAAATCAAAACCTCAATGAGATACTATTTCACAGTCATTACCATAGTTATTATAAAAGAAACAAAATAAGTATAGGCAAGAATATGAAGAAATTGGAAATCTTGTGTATTGCTTGTGGGAATGTAAAATGGTATAGCCATTGAGGAAAACAGAATGGTGGTTTGTCAAATAGTTAAGTATAAAATTACTATTATGATCCAGCAATTCCATTCCTAGGTGTATACTCAAAAGAACTGGAAGCAGGGACTCAAGTAGAGACTTGTGCGCCAATGTTTATACCAGCATTATTCAAAAAGTGGAAACAACTCGAAAGCTCATCAATGGATGAAATATTTTTCTAATGAATTCTGATATATGCTACAACACGGATGAAACTTTAACAGACACAAAATGACAAATATTGTATGATTCCACTTATATAATAAACCTAGGAAAGGCAATTTCACACGGACACAGAAAGGAGATTAGAGGTTACCAAAGGCTGAGGGAAGGGAAATAACGGGAGGCTTTAGTGGGTAGGAAATTTCTGTTTGGGATAATGAAAATGGAAATGTATGCTGGTGATGGTGGTACAAAATTGTGAATGTACACAATTATATTCTTAAAAATGGTTACAAAAAAGTCATGTATACATGGGTTAATATCAATAGTTGGCAGTGCTGATCTATATACAAAGACATTTGCAAAGATGAAATACTAGTGGGGGGACCCAAAAAACCTGGATTTTATTTATAAAAAATTATGTATTTAGCCCTGGCTGGTAGAGCTCAGTGGATTGAGCGTGGGCCTCCAAACCAAAGGATCGCAGTTCGATTCCCAGTCACGGCACATGCCTGGGTTGCAGGCCAGTTCCCAGGAGGGGACCCACGAGAGGCAACCACACACACTGATGTTTCTCTCCTCTCTCCTTCCCTTCCCCTCTGAAGATAAAATAAATAAAATTTTTAAAAAATTAAAATAAAAAAATTATGTATTTATTCTTACATGTTTAAACTTCACTCACCTTCAAAGTATTTTCCATCTGATGAAATATACCTATTGAGACTTTTTTCCCACTGCTCAGAACAGTTTTTTAACTCATAGATTTTGATGCCTTGTAGTGCTTCTGCCATATTTTGTTTCTTCTCTTTCACCTTGGCAAAACATTTCCCTTCAAGGACTTTTTCTACCTGAAGAAGAAGAACTTTTATTGAAGGTTTGGGAATCATGGAAGAAGGTTCGTTAACTTACATGTAACTTATGTAGCATTAAGTACAAGAAGCCTGTTTTTAAGTCTTTGTGGCTATTTCATCAGATAAGATTTCTCAGTGTGCTCCCCTTACAGGTAATATTTGGTCCTTCAATATTTTCCTGCCTCCTTTTGCCCCTTTTCCTCCTCACCCCTTCCAGTAGGAGTGTGTCATTCGCTCCATCTTATTCCAATTTATTCTCATTCTGTCCTGTATAGCAATTCGCTGTCTTAGAACTCTCCTAAATCCAGCACTCTATGACCAGTCTTGCATATCCAAAGGCCACATCAGCACCACTTTCAGCAGTCTACACACTTTTTAAATTATATATTTATTACTAACAGAAAAATGATGTTGCATACACTCCCAATACATGGACCTTTATTTATAAAAATACATGTGTACAGTAGTTGATTCAGATTTTCAATCCAAATGTTTTGATCCTTATTTTTATAAAATATACATGAAAAATATAAATAGAGTAAAAAATGTATTTTTTTTTTTGATACTAGAGTGATTACTCTTATGAAGGGGATTTATTCTCTTGAAATGCTCAAGGGAGCTATGCACTCTTCCAATGTTAATAAAGAAAATATATCAATTTTAACTAACTATAAAAATTGATTTTTGCCTAATTTAGTTAATGTCATCCTCAAATACATATTTCAAAAGATAATTCTATTTCTCATTATTGTCCTTATGAAATAAAAATAGTTGGTTATAAAGATCATTGTTCCACTTACCCTCAGTGAGAATTTTTTGGATACACAGTTTCATTTTTCCCCACAAGGATATGTAAGCACGAGTCTGGGTCAGAATCTACTGGAACCCAAATAGAGGCTTATTTCTCTAAAAGTTATCTTTAAAATACTGATTCTAAGGAAACAACGACAGTAATCTAAGCCCCTGATATTTAGAATGTGGTATATATCTCATCCCAATATATCATCTATAATTTATTTTTAAATATATAGGTTACGTTTAGAAAAGTAGTCAAATTCAAATAACCTGTCAATTCATTTAATTAGTTTGCTTCAAAAATTATCTTATCCTCACCAACTGGTTGTTTTGACCTCACTAAATCACCATGATTAGGTTTATGAAGAGATCAGAATCTTTTTCAAAAGATAATCTCATTCTAAAACCACATAGCAAAACATCGCAGAGATTATGTTTAACAAGAGCATATCCTCAAACACATTGGGTAAAATGATCTCTGAGTTATGTTAAAATACTGACATTAAATATCAAACAATACTTTTAAAACAAGTTACTATCCCCCACTACCTTGGGAAACTACATAAAAACATTGAAAGCCTATTAGGGACTCCCAGTAGAGAAATAATTTTTTTCAAGTAAAATCATTACTTGCTAAAAGATAAAATATTTTTCTGAGCCAAAAACCACATTAAAGGAGCAACTTCTTTTGCAATAAGTGTACAAGTTTTCAACACACATGCTTTAGTTAAATTATATCTGTAAGATTAATTTTTAAAAAATGAATTAAAAAGTTTTCAAAAATGTGTCACAATGATATTCATAGCAAATACAAAAAAGATTTGGTTAATACCCTAGTCAACTTCACATAAGTCGGTGTTTTTTCCTCTGTCCTCTCCACCAGAATTACCTAGGGAGCTTTTTTAAAAAATACTGATATCTGGGATCTATCATAGATCATTTAAACCATAATCTCTGAAGGTGGTTTCTGGACTTTGTTATTTCGTTAATGATTTTTCAGCCAGCATTGTGAAGATGCTTGAAACATACAGAAGAATAGAAAAAACTTAACAAAAATCAAAAGACATCAAATAAAAATTTAAAGTGGAAAAATATAACAAATAAAAATCTCAATGGGCACTGGCTGGTGTGGCTTCATGGGTTGAGTGCCAGCCTGTGAACCAAAGGGTCACTGGTCCTATTCCCAGTCAGGGCACATGCCTGGGCTGGGGGCCAGGTCCCCAGTCGGGGACACGTAAGAGGCAACCACACATTGATGTTTCCCTCCTTTTCTTTCTCCCTCCCTTACCCTCTATTGAAAAATAAATAAATAAAATCTTTTAAAATATCTCAATGGATGTATCAATCAGCAACAAGATAGAATGGACAGAGGAAAACACTGGTGAACTTGAAGATAGGATAATAGAAATTACCCAATCTGAACAACAAAGAGAAAATAGACTAATAGATTGAGCAACAAGAGATCTGAACCCCAGAGATCTGCAGAACTGTCATAAGAGAGAGAAAATTTGTATCATTGGACCCCAGAAGGAGAGTAGAAAGAAGATGAAGCTGAAAAGTATTTGAAGAGATAATGGCTGAAAAGTTCCCAGATTTTGGAAAAAGACAACTGTACACATCAAGAGTCTGAGTGAACTTCAAACAGGCTAAACTCAAGGAAAAGTTGCTAAATGCAAGGAAAAGATGTGTTTTTGTCTTAGATATAATAGTGTTTCTCCTTTTGTTGGTTGCTTTTAATAAAGATTATTTTTAACTTTGACTAAGTTATGGTGCATATATAAATAGAAATTATGTAACTATTCTGGTTAATTAAGTATGGAACCAAATTTTTCATTCTCCCCATTGGTGTGAAGTTTACTTTCCTTCCCCTTAATGAAGTCCTTTTACTGCTTATCACATAAAATGTAATGGAGACAGCACTCTGCCAAAGTCTAGCCTTTACAAGGAGCAGCAGCTTCTGGTTCCACTCTCTTGGAATGTTCATTATTGGGACACTCTCTCTCAGAACCCAGCCACCATGCTCTGAAAAGTCAACACCTATGGTGAGCCCCGAGTTCACAAGAAACTGCATCAACTCACATGTTAGCCATGTGAGTGAGCTTCTAAGACATTTCTACCCCAAAGAGCCCCCAGATGACTGCTGTCCCAGCCAACACTCAGGATTATGAGATATAATCAAATAACTGTTGTTTTAAGTAAGCTTTGAATTCTTTTGTTACACTGTAGCACAGGACGGAAAAAGCTAATAAAAACTGTTAGAAAATAAAAACTTAAAAAATGGACTGATGATGCAGGAATATGTCGATTTTAATTTTAAAATAGATGCAAAAGAGACAAAGTGTGATTGATATTATTTAAAATGTAAAGTGCATGGTAAAGAAAATATAATTTAATATGAAGAAAATGCTGTAAAGAAAATATATATCACTAAATTATAGTTTCTTTATATATATATCTTCTTTATAATATATATGTATATGAATTTAAGTAATCATCTTGGTTTTTTACAATTGTATGACTAGAAAGAAATACAATATGTTACCAGTAGTTGCTTCATACAAGTGGTGGTTAAGGCTAGTTGTAAGAGAGAACACTTCCTGTCAACAACAGACAAAATAAATTTGGTATTATAAAAATATGTCTATTATAATACATAGATCTCAATTTGGTAGAGAAATTCAGAATACTAGACCATAAGATGCTATAATATAATTTAGACAAATAAAAATTGTTCGAAGAGCCAACCCAGTTGTAAGTAATGTTAATTATAATTTAACTTTGCTATAAATTGTCAGTGTCAATAAACATTGACTTTTAGTAGCAGATCATATTTATGGCTTTAATCAAAGACACAATAAAATGTCCTCTTTTTTAAGGTTAAAATGATTTTGAGAAATACATTTTAAAGAAAAGTATTTAAAAATGTATTATCCTTCCGATACACTAATTAGAACTTCCAAGAGATCTACCATATGGAATCGCAGAGAATAAGACATGAAAGAGGACCTTGTACCTATCTGGTTAATCTCTTAATTTAGAGATATAGTAATGTAAGCTAGGGAATTGATCAGATCCATAAAACAAAATGGAAACTAGACAGAGGAGAGCAGAGAGACTAAATTGATAATCCATGTTGGCTCATGGGACATTATCCAGCCTTCCTGAGGCCTTGGGGTGATAGTGTTATTAGGGGGTTAGTAGGGACCAGATGCAGATAACTCCACTAAGGAGGAGTTGGAGTTAGAGATGTTGAAAAATGGCAGTGTACACTCTTGCTTATAGCTGGTCTTCTTATGGAAAACCAACTTATCTTAGCTTGGAGGATAATTTTGAACATTACTTTATGTATCATGCCCAGATTAGAAGAGTGATATTTTAGGGTGTGAAAATTCTAAATATTTTGTACCTAATGCATCATTATCTTCTCAAACACTCCAAGAATTTTTCTAACATTTAAATAAAATGCATTAGTTCTCTATTATAAGCCAACCATGTATAAGGCATAATATTTGGGGGAAGGATGAGTATAATCTGGCCTTCAACAAGGCAAGACAAACAATAGTTCATTTAGTCAAATATATTTTACTGAGTATGTTTGTATTCTTGTCATTTTAATAGGTTCTGAGGTACACTAGTAAATCAAACAAAGTCCCGATTCTCATGGAACTTATATTAAGGAGAAGGAAAAAGATAAGCATACAAATAAATGGATATTAAAACATTAGATAGTGATAAGTGCTATAAGCAAAAGCAATTAAGGTAATCAGACTATTTTAAATAGAATAATCAAGGAAAACTTTTCAGAGATGCTCATATTTAAGCAAAAGTCCAAATGAATTGAAAAGCATACACTAAATACATACATATATACACACATACACACATCATTACCTCAATATAAAGCAAATATACCTCAATATAAATAAATAAATACATAAACAATAATTTGTTTATTTATAGTAAGGTACAAACTGAATGAAGGATATACAAGTCACATCACCATTTATTTGACATAAGTGTTCCAAAGATTTATATTCTCTAGACAACCTCAGAGACTTACTCTGGTGTCATTCCCCTCTTAGTAGAGAAAATCATCATGTAAAAATAGTAAAAATTTTATGTAAAGTGAATACATTTACTAATCAATATATACCTCATTTAATAAAATATGTTATTCCCTGATTATTTACAAATGAATTTTATTATAAATTACTATATTATCACTGCAATAAAAATCAGACAATTGAAAATGATACAGCTGGGAAAAATCTACCCAACTCTATTAAATAATATTTAAAGATGAACAATAATTTTATAAATAATACAAAAGGAAAGTGTCTTATGATAAAAATGATTACTTCCTATTTTTGTATCTTTCCTTTTATTTCACATTTGACTTTAAAAATAATAATAGCTCTGGCTGCGTGACTCAGTTAATAGGAACATTGTCCTGTACACCAGAAGTTTTCAGGTTTGATTCCTAGCCAAAGGCACAAGTTTGGGTCACAGGCGTGATCCAGGCTGGGGCGTATAAGAGAGGCAGTTGATCCATGTTTCTCTCTCTCTCTCTCTTTCCTTTCCTTTCTCTCTAAAATCAATAAGCATAGCACTGAGTGAGGATTAAAATTAGTAATTAACAATAATAGTAGTAGAATACTTAAATATTTTCAAATAAAAATATTCCTAAACTGCTGTCCCACAGAGGGTATTTCAAAGTAGAAAAGTAGCTATCATAAGAATTGCATGTTTCTTTGAATATTTTCTAGGAAATTACATGATCTTTTGCCCACGCATCTCATTCTGTATACTAATTTGGTGTACTTTCAAAAACCCCAAGCCAAAAACAGTGGTGCATCTTCCATTTATTGTCTACTAGCTTCTATATTTAGTTTGAATTAAAAAAATTTTTACTCAGATTTGTTTGAGATAATTCTCTATATTTTGTTGGTTTTCCAAAGTCATATTTCCAGTTAATTTTTTCTTAATACATAGAATAAATATTTTCAGGGGTTTCTGAAAGCAACTATACCTGTTCAAGTAATTTAGTGAAAACTGATCAGTGAATTATATTATTTTCATCAGGATTTTTAAAAAGTTAGGATTTCAAGAGACAGTTCACTAAAACAATTGTTTCCTTTCAGATTTTATGAAGAATTATTCTAAAATTTCTCAAACAGTAGGCGAACAAAGTATCAAAGCAAATTTTAACTTTGATCACACGTGTAAACTATCTGAATCTGTGTGAATCATGCTAAGTATGCCGAACAAAGTTTAAATACTTAAAACATGGTATTTTCTGATTATCTTTTTTTATTCTTAATAGTCGACAGAAAATTATTTTAACTATACTTTTACTTATAAACAAAAGTGAGATTCTTGTCACCTGGCATCTTTTTGTTTGTTTGTTTGTTTCTGGACATAACTGACAAGTTGGAGGAAAAAGGTGTACTAAAAATATGATAAAATTCAGTCCTATTGACTTCACTAATTCAACCCTGGCTGTTAGAACATATATACACTTGAAAAGGAACTCTCTTGACTCCTGTGTTTGTTTTCCCCCACTGTATTATATCGGGCGAATTAGGGAACCAGACTGAGGAAATGAAAACGTTATCATCATCACCGTTTGATGAAGAGTTGCTTTGCGCCAGACCTTGATCTCACAGAACCATTTTCATTGTCTCAGATAATCTTCACAAGCGTTCCCTAGGTAGGCTGCTGTCATTATCTCAGCCTGGTACAGGGGACAGCTGAGGTTTCAGGCCAGTAAGTTCCCTGTTCCTAAGTTGGAGAGCTATTAGCACCTATGGCCTCGATGTGTTTGGTATCAGAGCTGTACTTTAATTTATAACCAATGTTTTTTTCTACTTCCTGTCCTTTGAATTATATACATATATATATTAAATCAACATGGTTGAATTTATCATGTCAACCATACTTACTTTTAACATTTGTTTCTCTTGTTTTGTTTTCTTTCTGCTTCCAAATGTGTCAGGGATTAGAATTTAATATTTTCTGTTTGACTATTTTAATTGATATTTATTTTGATATGAAAAATAGTCTTATTCAACATGCTTTTATGTAATATTCAGGGCCCAGATGAGGACCAGTGTGCCAGTTCTAAGTTTTGACCCATCTAAAATCCTTTCTCTTTTATCCAACTCCAGAAATTCTAGAGATTTGTTACTAACTGGATGTAATTTTATATAATTTTATTATCTCTTACATAACAAGTACAAATTTAACTAAAGCACACTGAGGAACATTTACCAAAGAGTAATTTTGAGAAATGAGTGATAGAATTATTTTTAAAACACCCAAGAAGCTAATCCATGTTCTAAATATTTTAAATTAGAATTTTAATGCTGCCTGCAAATCCTATAAATTTCCCAGATCACATTCCTTTTACTCCTGATTATTTTTCTCTTCTAATTCAAACTTTTAGAAAAAATAAGCTATATGTACTCTTTCGAATATATCTTTATTTTCTTTCACTACTAACCATTAGCTACCTTTACCTTCTGATACACTGAAATTTCTCATCACCAGAAGCTTTAACAGTCAGATCTACAGGGAACATTTCCGTCGGTGTCCTTCACCTTTTCTTTTCTGGTATTTGACACTGTTGGGAGCTCTGGTCCTTGAAAGACTCCATTCTCTTTAAGTCTGTGATATCATACTTTCCTCTTTTGTGGTCATTCATATTTCACTTAATAAATATCAGCATTTAGCATAATAACATCCTAAGTTATTATTATTATTATTTTCTTTCTTTACACTCTCCTTGTGATAATTCATTCACATCCATACCTTTTTATTAATATATATAAGTCAATTACTACCAAATCTTTAACCCAAACCTAATTGCTGAGTTCCAAATGATTAGTGGATGACTCCACTTAGAGAATTTTTGAACCAGAATTTAGCCCTTCAAATTTTCTCCTGAATCAGTCTTGAGGAATACTATCCACCTATGTCCACTCTTTAACTTAGGACTTTTCTTAGTGCACTTATTCAATACATTCAAACTACAATTGGCCCTCTGTGTCTACAGATTTTACATCCACGGATTAAAACAACCATGGATCAAAAATAGTCAGGAAAAAAATGTCAGACAATTCCAAAAGCAAAACTTAATTTGCCACATGATTAGCACTGTGCTGAATCCATGCTAATGAAGTGATATATAGACATACCCTGTTATAGTCTATACACACATATAGAATATATGAAACACTAGACCATTTTATATAGGGAACTGCTGCATTAATCATTTTTGTATCCGTGGGAGTCCTGAAACCAATCCCTGCACCCCCAGCAGATATGGAGGGACAATGATAGTTTTCATGTTTTTTTAAAACTCTCCTTCTTTAATGTCTTCCCCTACTTCTCCAAACTCTCTGTTACTACTAACACTGCTTTTATTCAGAATGATCAAAGTTTATAAAATACTTTCAAACCAATAGAAAAATTTTGGAAACAAAATGACATATAGAAGCCCACATACTACAGACAAAGGCACATTTATTCTGATCAAGCAGGAGTATAAGAAAATTTGAAGCCCTGTTCATTTCATATCCTTCTCTACTGACGGGACTCCTGTAATATTTCTCTATCCTCTAGGGCCTGAGCAGAAATACTTTTTTATTTAAATTATATTTTATTGATTATGCTATTACAGTTGTCCCAATTTTCCCCTCTTAGTGCCCCTCCACCCAGCAGCCTCCACTCCCTCGGGCAATCAGCACACTGTTGTTCATGCCCATGGGTCATGCACATAAGTTCTTTGGCTGCTCCATTTCGTATGCTGTACTTTACATCCCCATGGCTACTCTGTATCTACTTATTTTTACTTCTTAATCCCCTCACTTCTTCATCCATTCCCCTACACCCCCCTCCCATCTGGCAACCATCGAAACACTCTCTGTATCCATGATTCTGTCTCTATTATTCTTGTTTGCTTAGTTTGTTTTTTTGATTCAATTGTTGACAGGTATGTATTTATTGCCATTATATTGTTCATAGTTTTGATCTTATTTTTTTAAATAAATCTCTTTAATACTTCATATAATAATGGTTTGGTGATGATGAACTCCTTTAAGCTTCTCTTGTCTGCTAAGCTCTTTATCTGCCCTTCAATTCTAAATGATAGCTTTGCTGGGTGGAGCAATCTTGGCTATATGTCCCTGCTTTTCATGACTTTGAATATTTCTTGTCAGTCCCTTCTAGCCTGCAAAGTTTCTTTTGAGAAATCAGCTGACAGTCTTATGGGAATTCTCCTATAGGTAACTACCTGCTTTTCTCTTGCTGTTTTTAAGATTCTCTCTTTATTTTTAATCCTTTGCATTTTAATTATGATGTGTCTTGGAGTGGGCCTCTTTGATTCCATCATAATTGGGACTCTGTGCTTCCTGGAATTTCATGCTTATTTCCTTCACCAAATTAGGGAAGTTTTCTTTCATTATTTTTTCAAATAGATTTCCAATTTCTTGCTCTTTCTCTTCTCCTTCTGGCAGCCCTATGATGAAAATGTTGGAATGCTTGAAGTTGTCACAGAGGCTGCTTATACTCTCTTCATTTTCTGGATTTTTTTTTTTCCTTTTGTTATTCTGACTTTTTTTTTGTTTGTTTGTTTGTTTGTTTCTTTATGTTCCAAATCATTGATTTGATTCTCAGCTTTATCACACTACTATTGTTTCCTGTAAGTTGTATATCCTTCATTTCTGACTGGATCTTTTTTTATGTTATTGAGATCCTCAATTCATTTCCTTGAGCATCCTTATAACCAGTATTTTGAACTCTGGATTTGATAGATTGCTCATCTTCATTTTGTTTAGTTCTTTTTCTGGAGTTTTAATCTATTCTCTCATTTGGGCCATGTTTCTTTGTCTCTTCATTTTGGCAGCCTCCCTGTGTTTGTATCTATGTATTAGGTAGAGCTGCTTTTACTCTGTGTCTTGGTAGTGTGGACTAACGTAGATGGTATCCTGTAGGGTCCAGTGGCATAGCCTCCCCTATCACCCAAGCTGGGTACTTGAGGTGTGCCCTTTGTGTGGGCTGAATACACTTTCCTTTTGTAGTTGAGACTTGGTTGTTCTTGGCAAGTCAATGGGAGGGATTTACCCAGGCCAATCAGTTGCAAGGATTGGCTGTGACCACTGACCACCAACCTCAGCCCTCTGTAGAGGATGAGCTGTGCAGGGGTGAGGTGGTGGTGCTCTGACGTAGTCAGTAGCTGTCCACTGGTTGCCCAGGCCCTGGGGTTTCTGGGTTTATGCAGGCTAAGGTCAGCCTCCACCTGTGTTTTTCTTGGAGACACACTGTTTGAGTCATAGAGCCATCTGAGATAGCTGCTACTTGATCTGGGCTTGGAGATTCTCAGGTGAAGCTAGCTGTGAATCTAGGCTGGTTGTTGCTAGTGCTGTACATGAGGTCATTTAACAACAGGTATCAGAGCTGGGCCTGGGGGCTCACTGAGGTCAGTGTTTGTTTGTTTGAAAGGATTTAGGCGGTTGTGAAGCATAAGCCAAGAGAAGCCATTCATATGGAAAAGCTACTGTTAACAGCTGCAAGTTGGGTGGGATGGAGCCTCAGGGGATTTCCAGGGTGGGGCAAACAATGTTAGCCAAGTTGATGGAGTCTCAGATATGGTACCCTGTCAGCTCTGCCAGCCTTTCTGTCTGTGAGAAAGCAGCCCCCCACTCCCACTCTTGCCTTGATGCCAGCCCCTACAATTCCTCCCTGTATGCCACTGGTACATTTCAAGCTGCTACTTTGGTGCTGGAGCTCAGAGGGATTGAATCTGAGTAAGTTCATTTGTGGATTTTTTAAGAGGAACTGCTTGGGATCTAGCAGTTCCTCCTACAACCTCAGTGTCTGCTGGTTTTTGCAGCAAGAACTTATGGGGACTTATCTTCTTGGCAATAGAACGCTGGACTGGGGGGCCTTGTGTGGGGCTGGGACTCCTCATTTCTGAGATAGCCTTCCTGGATTTTTGTTCACCACATGTAGATGTTGGATCAGCCTCTTCTGCATTTCTGCCGTTCATACCAGACTGGATGGAATTGGTTTCTCAATTCTGTAGTTGTCAAACTTGGAATTCAACTTGATTTCCACCAATTCCGAGTGATGGTTGTTCTATAATTTAGTTGCAATTTTTACATGGTTGTGCAAAGAGGCAAACCATGTTTACCTAGGCTGCTATCTTGACCAGTAATCTGAGCTCTTATGTCAGTAGAAATGCTCTTATTTTTTTAATCTTTTACTTTTTAAAGTATATTTTGTTAATTATGCTATTATAGTTGTTCCATTTTTTTCTTACCTTTATTTCCCTCCACACTGCACCCACCTCCCACCAGCATTCCCCCCACCTTAGTTCATGTTCATGGGTCGTACATATAAATTCTTTGGCTTCTCCATTTCCTATACTACTCTTAACCTCCCACTGTCTATTTTGTACCTACAAATTATGCTACTATTCCCTGTACCTTTTCCCCCTTTCACCACCCTCCTTTTTCCTGCTGCTAACCTTCCATGTGATCTCCATTTCTATGGTTCTGTTCCTGTTCTAATTGTTTGCTTAATTCATTTTTCTTTTTCTTTTTTAGGTTCAATTATTGATAGTTGTGAGTTTGTTCTCATTTTACTGTTAATATTTTTGATCATTTTCTTTTTCTTATACAAGTCCCTTTAACATTTCATATTATAAGGGCTTGGTGATGATGAACTCTTTTAACTTTACCTTACCTGGGGAGCACTTTATCTGTCCTTCCATTCTAAATGACAGCTTTGCTAGATAGAGTCATCTTGGATGCAGGTCCTTGCTGCTCATGACTTGGAATACTTCTTTCCAGCCCCTTCTTGCCTGCTAGGTTTCTTTGGAGAAATCAGCTGATAGTCTTATGAGATCTCCTTTGTAGATTACTGTCTCCTTTTCTCTTGTTGCTTTTAAGATATCTTTAATCTTGGGTAATATAATTATGATGTGCTTTGGTGTGTGCTTTCATGGGTCCAACTTTTTCAGGACTCTGAATTTCCTTGACTTCCTGAAGGTCTATTTCCTTTGCCAGACTGGGGAAGTTCTCCTTCATTATTTTTTCAAGTAAGTTTTCAATTTCATGCTCTTCCTCTTCTCCTTCTGGCACCCCTATGATTTGGATGTTGGAATGTTAAAGTTCTCCTAGAGGTTCCAAAACTGCTCCTCATTTATTTGAATTCTTGTTTCTTCATTCTATTCCAAAGGAATGTTTATTTATTCCTTCTGCTCCAAATCATTGATTTCAGTTCCAGTTTCTTTCCCTTCACTGCTGGTTCCCTGTATATTTTTCTGTATTTCACTTTGCATAGCCTTTGCTTTTTTCTCTATTTTGAGACCATACTCAACCATTTGTGTGAACATCCTGATTACCAGTGTTTAAAATTGTGTATCTGATAGGTTGGCTATCTCTTCATCACTTAGTTCTATTTTGGGAGCTTTGATCTCTTCTTTCATTTGGCCCATTTTTCTTTGTCTTAGAACACCTGTTAAGTTGTAAGGGACAGAACCTTAGGTATTCACCAGGGTGAGGCAACCCACATTGCTGTGTTGTGGCACTATATGTGGGGGAGGGGTCAGGGAGTGAACAATGCTGCTTGCTCAACTCTTGACTGGCTTTCAATTACTTCCTTTGATACCCACAAGCAAATTGGGCCCTTCTGTTGATGATTTCCAGGTGGTGGGTTTGTATATATTCTAGGACCCTGTGGGTCTCTCCAAGGAACTCTCCTGTGAGTCTGGGCATTTCTCCTGCTGCTGCAACCCTGACAGTTTTTACAGCCAGATGTTTTGAGGCTTTCTTTTCCTATGCTGCAACCCTGGGTTGCGTAATTTGTCTGGCTCCCTAGTTGTTCCTCCTAGTTTATTTGCTCACAAATGTGGAACCACCAGGTCTGCCAGCCACTACCTTGCCAATCCCAATCCTCCAGCTGCCACCTTGCCAGCTGCCCATCTCTGCCCCTCCTCCCAGTCTAAATGAATGTTCCTTCTTTACCTCCTTGGTTTTCAGTCTCCTATACAGTTCAGTTTTCTGGCAGTTCAGGTTATTTTTTGTTGTTAAATTTGTTGTTGTCCTTTTGGTTTTGCAAGGAGGCAAAGTGAATGTACCTATGTCTCTGTCTTGACTGGAAGTCAGCAAAAAATGCTTTTAAAACACTGACTTCATATTATATTGCTCAGTGAAAGAAGCTAGACTCCCAAAAGGCTACTACTATATAATTTTTATATAGTAGCCTGTAAAAGAAAAACTAAGGAATAAATAACAGACCATAAGTTGCTGGGGATTAGGAAAGAAGAGAGGAGATGGCTATTCTGGAGCCATACAATGGAGTTTTTAGGATGACAGAACAGTTCTACATGGAACTGTGGTTGTGGTTAAGTTTTAAAAGTCAGAAAAAGAATAGATAAATAAGCAAGAGGGAGAAAGACTAGAATGAACCTTGTGGTGCTGGATTAGAGTTGGAAATTATAACATAAATTAGTGTTTATTTTAATAGATATACAGCTAGATAAACACAGAAGTAAATATAGATGCCTGTGCACTGCTAGTATACAAACATATATTTCCTAGTTCTGTCTCCTTGTAGGACTAGTTCTAGGCGTACAAGCAGTGACAGCCTAGTACATGCAGTGCCAACATCTTGGTTCTTAAATACAATCCTCCAATAAAAGGGATCTGGACCGACTCCTTAGAGAAATGGTTTACACTAAGGCTGGTCAGGGAAATGAAAAATAAGCCTAAATCATTGTGTAATACTAGAAAGTAAGGACATGCAGATAGAGTAGATAGATGATAGAGAGATAGATAATAGATAGGAAAGAAGGAAAGGATGCAGAGATGGAAATGTCTTGAAAGGACAAGGGAGCCTATCTGAAAGGGTTCTTAGTGGCAAATGTTAGAACAATTTGAACAAAATAAATAACATTACTGGATTATACCCCCCAAATGTATGAGTGTATACTGATATAAATGAGTGACTAAAAAAACAACTGCATGGATGGTGAAAAAGAAAGACATCTTTCTTACAGAAGAATTCCAAATAATAGATGTAGAAGAAGTGGTGGAAATAGAGATCACCATTAGAACATACTTGCTGTAGACAAGATCCACTAATGAATAATGTACTTAGTGGGCAAAACTTTAAGGAGAAACAGGGTATTTCCAGAGACTCAAATGATCAGGGGATGTTTCAAAACTCTTCAGTGGCCCATAAGTGTATCCCTAAGAATATTTTTCCAAGATGCAAGTATAAAATTTGTGTTATTTTAGTTACATTTAACTTTGTACCTATAGTTCCTTGATTGTGACTTGCTCTATATGGCCACTTGATGTTTGGGCTTCTTATACACTCGTGAAAAATAAAAAATAACAAATACCTATCAATAGAGTTTCATCTGTTATATTTATATATTGAAATTTAAAGCCATTGAAAAGCATTTTTGTTAAATAATACTAGAAAATGATCATGATAAAATGAGTGTGTAAAAGCAAGATACAAACTGTGTATACTATAAACACAGTTTTTAAAAAATATGTGCATAACATAAGAAAAGACTAGAAATATATATGTATATATATATATATATATCAACAATAGTGTTTATCTTGAGTAGTAGAATTGCAGGTGATTTTTCTTTTTTTATACTTTCCTCAATGAACTTGTATTTGTTTTATTACCAGAAAGAAAGAAATAGCAATAAAAATAAAAGCAACTTCCATGGTTGACATTCAGATTATTCTTCACGGGATCCCAGTCAGGCTGCCTTGAGCACTACAAATCCTGGCACTGGGTGTGGGTCCCAAAGGCCCCCCAAAAAACAGAACCATTCTGCCAGACATGGTATAGAGTAGGAAGTGTCACAGAGATGAGTATTTGTCAAAAAATTATTAAGGACAATTAATAACCAAAAATCAGGGAGACTTAATGTAGACACCCAAATCCAAAATGTAAAACATGTTAACTTCAAGTAAGAGCCAGAGCCAAGGGTCAGAGCCAGATAGAAAAAAACAAACACACAAAAACACACAAACAAACAAAAGAAAAAAGATGAAAATAGGAGCAAGTTAGGAAGGAATTTCTGAGGTCCTTGACAGTCGCTATGAATCTCAAAAAGGACCTGTGGCTAATTTTGTTTTGGGTACTGGTTATCAGGAGGTTAGGCTGAATTAAATGCATAGTGTTAAGGTAGTAAGGAGAGATGAAAACACTGAATTTGAAATATCCAATTTCATTTTACAACGTTTAGTGTACTTTGATAAACACCCACATCTTTAGTTTTTTTTATTTCACCACATCCACATCTGTCAAAATTCTTGGTGGTCTAGCTCAAGTTTGACCTCCTCTCTGAAATCATCTTCAGTCCCCCTGCATCAACTGGATGTGATTTCTCCCTCCCTTAAAGTTCTGCAGATTTTATTAATACTGTTGGTAAAGAATGCAAGTTCGTCAGCACTGTGACATAGCAAACTGGCCTTTCAGGTTTGAAAACTTACAGAAGCCTGTGCTGACATATATTACGCTGCTTTATGTGACACACTGTGTGATGTTTAGTGAACTAGCTTAATGACAAAGCGCTACAAACACGCACACATTTATTAAGAGAAAAATGATGAGGAAGTTTGTCACCCACTGCAAATATACTGCTCGAGGAAGCTATATTTTATCTTAGTAGCTTGTACTTTCACATACCTGCAAGATAGTTTCCTGCTTGCTTTTGAGTCATAAATTATTCTTTAAAAACTGGAATACTTCCCACTGTCAGAGTTCACACATTAAATTGTAATCTAGAACACTTCCTTTACCTAGTCTGCTGAGATTTAATTTAGGCTTCCAAGCTGCTGCTGACATTTTCCTGTTAATCACGTAACAGTGATTCTGTTGAGATGAGGACCAAACAGGGAAATAGAACAGGCTGCTATACTTGCATTTTCAAGAAATAGAGATATCAGCAAATTGTCATAGCTGTTTTTTCTCATATTGTACAGATTTTAGAACTCATGAAATGACTGTGATATTTCTGATTCCTAGAAGTTTTCCTTCTGGGCTGTGACAGTCTTTTCATGACACTGTTGCTGTTTCTGATTATGCTGTGTTGCCTCTAACAATGTGCGAATCAACGTTCTTCTCTTACCGATTTATGACTAACTTCTGTACTCAGGAATGAACTTTTGTCATCTCATGGAGCAAGGCTATAAATCTTACAACTTCTTGCTTGACCTCTCCACCAGGAACCCCCAGAGATACCTTAAGCTCAAAAAACCAGGATCACTGTATTCACCCAATTCTGCCACTGCTGCGCAGTGGCTCTCTTCTGGCTTCCGGGGAGTTGTTTTAGCTTCTCTCTCCCTCACCTCTTGTATCCACTCAAACACCAATACTTCTCATGGCACACAAAATGTCTGCAAATAGGATACAAGGTACTGGGATTTTAAATGTTCAATACATGGAAACTTCTTTCCTTGTCCAGGGCAGAACCAATTGAGAAATAGGGTGTCAGAAAGTGGAGATTACAATATTGTCTTAATTGCTGCAAAATGGTAGCCCCTGGCTCCTCTCATACCTTCCATCTGTCTCAGGAAAGTGCTTCTGTGAGTAGGTTTGGTTTTGGCAAACTAAAGCTGTCTGCCTCCCACTGGTCTGGTAGAAAAGAAAGAAAAGACATTCAACTGCTCAGTAAGAGCAGATGACTGATGTAAAATGTGGACCATTGACTTTCACCGGTACTGGAACCTGCTCTCTTCTCCCCAGGAGCAGTGGTTGGGGAGTCAGGCAGTGGGCAGGAGTTAAAGTTAGGGAAGTCCATCTGCTGGAAAGAGGAGAAATGGAAGATTTCTGTACTCCTCTCCAAAAAGAGACAGGAGGTAAAGGGGGAGAGTTTGTAGTCATGAAAATCAAGAGAAGAGAATGTTTCACACACAACCCTGGCGGTGTGGTTCAGTGACTGGAACATCTCCTGTAAGCTGAAAGGTCACAGGTTTGATTCTCGGTCAGGGCACATGCCTGGGGTGGGTTCATCCCCAGTTGGGGCCCATATGAGGGACAACCAACCAATATTTCTCTCCTCCTCTCTCTCCCTCCTTTCCCCTCTGTCTAAAATCAATAAGCATGTTCTGGGGTGAGGATTAAAAAAATAGAGTGTTTCAAAAAGAAAACAGTTGAGCACAATTGAAATGTTACCCTTGTACATGATATTCTCTGGAGCTCTTTAAGCTCACAGTCTAACAAGCTGATCTGTCTCCTTCAAGTCTCAAGCAAGTGAGATCCCCTTTATTTAGTCAGAAGGCAGGTAGCTCTCCATCATCTATATTTGCATTATAATCAATATTCATCTCTTAGAATATGTCAATTTAATTGTTTATACCTCTTCATTTCACACTAGAGTGGGAACTTTATTTCCCAGCAAAGACTGTATGCTGCATTCATTATAAATGACCAGTACAATTTTGCTTTAGGATGTTTCTTATTGCATGAATATCAAAAATAAATTAAATATCTAGGTTGGAAATAACATAATATCTATTATATGAGTAGATTTAATGAATTGTATTATAACCCTAATGAAATACTAGATATATTATAAAAGTCATGTTTTTAAAGAATATTCAGTAATATAAGAAAAAAATCAAATCCTTACATCATATATAGGAAAAAATTGCAGAATAGTTCATTAAAAATATAAATATTTAAAATTTATTATACACACATATCTATATGTGAAAATGCATGAATTTTAATAGAAAACATACCAAATGACAATTACGTTTATTATAGTGATTTCATATTTTCTTTATGCTTTTCATTTTTCCAAATAATAAAAATTAGAAAAAATATTATTGTAAAAAATAACTATGTGAACTATGGTTTGTCGGCTTTCTCCCTCTGGTGCCAGTGCTCTTTACATCATTGACATTCAATGAATTCTGATGGATTGCTAGGGATGTTGGGTCCACTGGTTTGTTGACATGTTTTCAAAAGCTTTCAATTATTCTGTTCCTATAAATTCTCTGGTGAGTTGATCTGAAATGTTTACTTAAAACTTTTTATTCCTTATTTCCAAATAGAGCACCAATGTATTATTATTGGTTTTAACTACCCATTCTTCTTGAAACAAAACATTCAAGATAGTACCCTATTGTCTAAGGGAAGAATCGTCAGGGTGATGAGTAGGGAATACCATCTGCCAATTCTTAATTAAAACATGCTTTTTGGTTTTAACATATCCAAATTGGATGTTTTAGGTTTTTTTTCCCAATGTCTGTTTTCTTTTTCTGTGTTTGTTTCTTAGCTACTCCACACATCCCATACAGCATTCATTCTGGGTGGGTCTGTATCAGATAATTCCTTAAGTTTAATACAACGAAATATAATTTTCTTATTTTATTGTTAAAAAACTTGCTTATTCTCATTTTTTATATGAAGCTTTTATAGTTGGCCAGTTTCCTACAAAGCTGAAAGAGGCCCGCAGCTCAACTCCTTCACCTCAAAATTATTTGCTTTTGTATTAATACAAATTATTTAAATTGTTGCCATTTTTCTTTCTATGGATCTTTCTTAACCTTATGTGTTAAAATTATTTAATACTTTTTCAATATTTTATTGTATTCACAAGGGTTTCTTTCACAAGGCTTTTCTACATTGCCGATATCTTTACTTAACTCTTTGTACTGATAACCAGAAATCATGATGGGCAGCTACCTTATAACAGGTTAATGTTATAATAGAGGGTAATCTACTCAGATGCCTGTGGCCTAGTCATTGTTTGGTATAAAGTTCTTTAAGCTTGACAATGAAAATCTGTCTTACCAATTGAACCACTTTCCTTCTTGGTTTATAGAAAAATAACAGTAAATGCCATTCATTTTTACCCAAAGTCTCTCCTCAGTTTTAATACTACTTTGTTGTGCTTTACTTGATGACTTTCTTCTGTATTCTAGGTGTGAGATTATACCTATAGTTCTTATATGAAAGGGATTGCATATCTAGCCTTCCTTGGTGTCATAAGCAACCTCTAAGAGAGCTTCCAGTGATTCTTACTTCCTGGAATGTGCACCGTTGTGTAATTCTTTCCCCTAGTGTGGGCTGAACATAGTAATTCACACTAGTAAATAGAATGAAGGAGAGATGGTATCTCTGATAAGATTATGTTGCAAAGCCACTTCTGATTGGCAGTCTGTGTCACTTTAGTACTTGCTGAGGGAAGTCAGATGCATGTTTTGGGCAAAGGAGAGGGGGAGGCTTGTAGCCATCAGCCAGTACAGAACTGAGGCCATTAGTTCAACAGCCCCTGAAGACCTAAATCTTAACAACCATACTGAGGGAGCTTGGGAGTGAATCCTCTGCCAGTTGAGACTTCAAGAGAGATCGCAGTCTTAGCCAACACCCTAATTACAACCTCATAAAAAACCTTGAGAGAAGGACCACCTTAAGTTGCATTTGGATTTCTAACCCACAGATAGTGAGATAATAAATGTTTGCTTCTTAAGCTTCTAAGTTTTGGAATTATATGTTATGAAACAGTAGATAACTAAAACACCTAGCCATATCAGAAAAGATTTCTGATATTCCTGTATAAGGGAAGCTTTACAAGTATATTTTTATAATTATTGACTATGGGAGTGAGCGGGAACAGGGCAGGGGAAAGCAGCTGGGGAAAAGGTGGGACAATTGTACCTGAACAACAATAAAAAAAAAGAACAAAAGGGAGATAATATGAGAATTATAAGATGTTGGACTATGTTTAAGTTTACAATATACCATTTTAGTCAAAAGAGGTAGATGTAATCTTGCATTTTTTTCCAGTAAATGATTACTGCAATATTGTCTAACTCCCAATGCAAGCACTGAGCCAACAAGATGTAGGACTCCCATGTCTACAGAGGTAAACATAGAACTGCATGTAAGTCAGTGAGAAATCAGCTCTCACTTCTTATGAATCAATCTTGAGAAAGATGAAGCAAAGAAAATGCAGCCACTGTCGTAATCAATGGAAGCCGAAGGTAGAGGGAAGAGGGGAGAACTCTAGCATTACATCCAAGCCATAGGCTGGGGTTGTAGGATTTGGCACACTACATTTTGATTATTCAAATCCAGTTAAGAAATACAATTCTACTTCTTGGTTTAGTCCTACAGAAAATCCAACTGTGGCCAAGCCACATTCTGAAAGGGCTGCTATGCATCACCCTCCACTTCCACCCCAAAGGAACATGCCCTGACCACAAGGATTTCCCACTGCAGCGATACAGTTTGGGGCAATGCTCAGTTTTCGGTTTTCACCTTGTGGTTGTGTCAGTTTCACCACTGCCTGCCCAAAAACACTTACTTGCCTGGCTGATTTATCAAGGACAGAGATATCTAATCTAAGTCTGGCAAATTCAATTCTCTTTCTTGGAAATGTAACTTGAACAGAGTCACCAGAAATGAAGGTTACTAGCTCCAGGGTAACTAATATGAATACTTGAGAAGACATTCAACAGTTTCTGATGCTGAAGACCCAGAGCAGCCTTTTCCTCCAGACTTTGTCAAGACAGGATGATTGCCTTTCACTTCTGTGTGCTATGTTAATAATCTAATAAATTTAACCTTCTTCCTTGAGTAATTTTCAGTAATTTAACGGATATGCCTTGATCTCCCTTCTATATTCACTATATCCCTATTAAACTGCTTTACAATCTTGGCTGTTTTGAGTCTATCATTTAGTCTTCCCACATAGATGAGTTAAAAAAAGACAAACTATTTCTATAACTAAATCAGCTATGACTTTTTGAGTAAATAAGTAAAAATTTATTATAGTTATAGATGAGAATGAGGATATGTGAGATATAGATATGAATAATTTTTACTTGGTATTTTGTTGGTTAGTTTTGTCTACAGTCCCAATGAACAACTTTTTCACCTGTTTTTCTTATTTATTTTGATTTAACTCCTGATAGAATTTTACATACACACATAATTGTAGATAATGGAATAATGTATATGCACATTTCATAATTCCACTTACATCAAGTATCTAAATTAGTCAAACTCTTAGAGGCAGAAAGTAGAATGGTGGTTGCGAGGGGTGGGGCATGGGGAAGAAATGGGGAGGTGCTGTTCAGTAGGTATGAAGTTTCAGTTGTGCAAGGTGGAAGAGTCCTAGTGCTTAGTCCTAGTGGGTAATAGTTTATTGTATGCTTAAAAGTTAGTCATGATTTTGACAAATGTCTAACCAAAATCAATTGCAGTTATAATTTTTGATGAGCTTGCATTTTAACAACATATGTAGAATTTAAGATGTGAAAATGTTCTTAGAAGGCAAGGCCAAAAAATCAAGTCTATCCTAAAATCTAGTGGAATTCTGAATTCTGTGACATCTTTGTCCATAGGACACACCTGAGACCAGGTGTTGGTGAAGTTGCACAATGACTTCCCAAGAGTCTCACTTAGCTTTTGTGCAGCCTCCCAGGAGGTGGTCTGAATCACCAAGTCTTTGATTGAAGCTGCTTCAGAGGAGTTCTCTTAGTACTCTAACTTATGTAGGGCCATCTAGAAAAGCAAGATACTATTTTAGTATAATGTTGTCTTACACATCTATTATTATAATTTAGTTGTTGGGAAGACTCCTTACATCCTCCTTAGGAAAATACAATAGCAAGAGATTTCAAATTATTTTAAGTTTTAGTTTCCTGGATTTCAGCTGTTCCTTTATTTTAGAGAGTCCTGCTCAGGTCATCCTGGCTGACTTCCACATCAGTGTAATGCTCTAAGGCTCACAGATTTTTACTTGATGGAGGGATATTTATGTCTGTTTGGTTAACTTTGCTCTGTGACTGAGCAGCTGTTTCCTTCTGGTTATGAAACTAGGTTGGGTTGAATTAAAATGACATTGCCATTTTGTTCCCCCTTCCCCTGCTGCCATTATGTGGGAGCGAAAAACAACTCCAGGCATTTATTCAACAAATATTTATTCAGCCCTTACTGTATGCCAGAAACTGAGGATAAAGTTGTTAACAAAAAACGCTGCAGTTCCTCACAGAGCTCCTGGTCTAGGGGATGTAAAGTGATGACTCACACTTTTCCTGAAACCCACTCAGACTCCAAGGGTCCAATCTCCAAGGAAAATCTTTTAGGGATACTGCTGACTTTATTCCCCAAACAGCATCACACTCTTGATTGTGGAAGGTATGTGTCGAAGCTGAGCATCTGCCTTTTACTTATATCAAGTGGTATTTTAAACAGCATATACATTTTAGATTCTGCAGCAAGGAATTTTGGCAATTTGCTAATTTCTTTATAAATGGAGATTCCTTTACTGTTTTGTTGGGCTTGTTTTTTGGTTAATGTGCTATGCAAACGGGTACTCATTTCATTATCTTTTCTGGAAGTCTAACTTGACTCACACCTACACATTAACAAACTCATCCCCCTAATCTTTGCCACCTATTTGAACAATAGTTCAACTCCCCTCTGTAAATGAATTACATGAGTGCAGAAACAAATTCTACGTTTTGTGAGTATGCTCAACTTCTTACAAACCTTTTTAAAAATGGAAATTGCCTTATGCTTTCCTTGAACACATAATAAATATGTTTATACAATTTTAAGTGATAATAATAACAAATAATATAAAAAGACAAATACCATTATTAATCCTTCATCCAAAGATGACCACAGATAAATTTTGGGAAAAATTTATGTACATTTTCTCAAATGTTTAGTAGTTGTACACACACATGTATAAGGACATATACAATCTTATCCTTCCTTTTAATTTAAGTGATTGAAATTACTTAAACATATAAAACCACTTTATCATCAGCTTTTATCAAAGACCATATATTATGAACATTTTTAGAATTCAAAAAATATAGATCTATATCATTGTCTTAATAGCTGCATTTCATGCCAACCCTTGTGTTTAGATTTCCTTGAATATTTTGTTGGGATATCTCATTCAGGTACCCTGTGGTCCCTTGCAACACTTGATCTCTGTTATAAATTTTTTATTTGTACTCCTTTAATACTTATTAGAAACTCACCTATCCCTTGAGTATTTAAGTAAGCATAAAATTAGAAATAATTATACTTCAGTACTGTGTTATAAAGTAACATTGATTTTATATTTTTTCTTTTCCCTAGAAAAGAAACATTGATAATTGGGATTTTACATTTTCTCTGATTATTTTCCATTAGTTTCAAACTGCTCTCCTTCCAAATTTGGTAATCATTATTTCAAAAATGAATGTATTATATCTGAACTGTTTCATAAAAGTAGCCACCTCCCAAAGTCGGAATACAGGGAAAGGCAAACATACCACAGATCCAGGAGCCAGGGCATCACCAAGGTAATTCTATCATCTGTCTCTTTCTTCCACAGTATGAGACTTGGCATTCTTGTCTACTCGTTTCCCAGGCTGCAGCCAGGAGAAGGGAAGAAGATAGCTATCTCCCTGACTACCATGCACACTCAGACAAGCACAAACAAAGGCAAAAGTATTGAGAATTTATCACTGAGTCACATCTAGTTCTCATCTCCCACTCCTTGGTACTTTTGTTATGGTATTAGCTTAGAGAGAAAGGGGAGGAAAACCAAGGAGGCCTTATAACCTGTCCTTGATAAAGCGAAGCAATAATAATAACTAGAATTTATTTAATTTTTACTTCATGCCAGGAATTCTTTTACATGTGTTGAGTAATTTAACCATAACAGCAACCCCATGAAGACAATACCACTATTACTTGCAGTGATAGATTAGGAAATTGAGGCACAGGAAAATTTAGCAACTAAAGTCAAACAGGTAATGAATGTCAGACTTGGATTCGATCCCAGGTACCACCATTTTAGAGCCTCCCCTCTCAATCAGTTTGCTAGGTCCCCCTCTATAGCTTTAGCAAGTCAGTGAAGTGAAATTCACACTTGGCAGCCCCTGCATCTAAATTTATGACAAGATTTGTCTACTTACTTTGGATTAAGATTAATCATTAGAATCAGACAGCATAAAATAAATTGAGTATTGTTAGTTGCCAGAGACACTGTTCTAGCTCTCCGACCTCAAATTATGTTTTCAGTACCACCATGCGCTATGAGGCCCAAGGGCAACCTTCTAGACCCGATTCTTCTTGTCTTTCAAAACTCTCAGCTGATGGTCCTGCTACTGCCAATCCAACACATACTGTTGCAGATCCTCCTCTTTTTAGTGGCAGTACCTGCCATTTTATCCCACTGACGTAAATGTTGTCATTACCCCCACCACACCTTGCTACAGGTTGCAGGCACGACGTACTGGGGGCGCCCAGTGAGGTTGGTCATACTTGCACATGTTGTGAAGCAAAGCTTTCTCTTTGGAGCTAGGGTTCCATGTTGGGGCCACTTCTCCAATTTCTCCTTGAATACCCAGGACACTCTCTTCCATTGCAGAGGGTCTACCCTTAGCCCCAGAGGAGCTCCATCTTCATCCCTTGATCTTAGCTCCTAAGAGTTAACTTCATCCCATGCCAAGACCCACCATTTGCCTTTCATCCCTACTTTGCTACTTGCTTTCCATGTTTTTTTTAGTGGAGAGAAGTAGAATTTTCTCGAATAGTTTTATATCCACATAAACCTAAGCTATATTGATAGATCCATTTCCAAACATGTATGCTTGTTTTCCAAACATTCATTTAACATATTTAATTTGTATACTTCACTTCATAACATTTCTGACACCATCTCCAGTTTATATTTGTAAAAATTGCTTTACGTTAGGTTAAATGAATGCAATTTAATAATTCATTCTCTTTGGGACAAGGTATAGTTGAGCAATTGTGAAGTCAGTATTCTATATTACATAAATTATCTGATTTGAGGGAAATGGGTGCTATAATCTTTTCTACAAAATACTTTTTTATTTCAAGTGAACTTCAGGCAGTATTATTCACTAGTAAAAGCAAATTCAATATTGACAGGAAAAATAAGAGGAAAATTTGCAGACTACAGCATTAAAAATACCTAGAAACTTACGTGAACAATGTGCTTATTGGTGTCATAAAAAATTTATATAACTTTTAAATGTTTGAGAATGGACTAACTATTTAAGGACATATTTATATAATAGTGATATTTCAAAAGGAGTACTTAGTTAACATTACATGTGTATCAATTTGAAACAAATAAAGAACAATAAATAGCTCCTGGTACTGTGAATATTTGAAAAGTTTGCCAGAACTACCACTAACCAATTTACACTATGTCTATTTTTTAAGTTATTCTCTAATAAAATACTAAGGAACTAAGCAAGAGTTTTGCTAATCAGCTGTTGCTGTAATAATGCTTTATAATAAATAATCTTCAAAACTGAGTGGCTTATATGTATACATTTGTGAAATATTAGTATCTATCATCTATCTATCTATCTATCTATCTATCTATCTATCTATCTATCTATCTATCATCTATCTAAACTACCATCTATCTCACTCCTGGATCGTCGGGTCAGTTGAACCTTGTCTCAGTTTAGCGGTGCTGGGCTGCGGCTTCAGTGTGATATCAGGTGCACTTCCTATGTCTCATTCTTAGACTGCGGGTTTTTTGGGGTATACTCCCTACTCTGGCAAGGGCAGAAGTACAACTACACAAGACAGATGTTATAAGCACATTTAAAACTGGTGTTAATGTTATGTCCACTAACAGGCCACTGGCCCAAGCAAGTTACTCATCGAGGCTGAGTGTCAATAAATCAGGGAAATTCACCCTGCTTGCACTAGTGGGGGCTCTCCACCATCAGATGCAAATGTCGTGGGTGTATATTTCTACCACAGAGAAAGAGTGAGAAATTAGGGGAAATGATCCAATTTACCACTAAAAGAAATGGAATTAAAGTATTCTAAAGTTCAGAACTATCAGGGAAACATAAAAGTCAACATCTTGTATTAGATAAGTCCAGCATACATTTCATAATGTCTAGAATAACTAAAAAAAGAATAGTATAAGTATTTATGGGGAATTAAAGGTCAAAATAAGGCTTCTCTAAGAAGCTACAGACCCTGGAGGGGCTTACAAAGGTTTATATATATAAACTCTGAGGCAATTCTGAGCTTACAACCGTAAGATGAAACCAACTCTGGAAAACTAGGTACCTTCAAGGCTAGAGTCAATTAAGTTGACTCCAATATGATATTTATATAGTCCCCTCCACTTTAGGCTTCCAAGTTAGAGCATAATTTCCTGAAATTGTCTTCTTAACAGAAAATTCTCTTACCCTTTACAGGTGCTAATCCTCTTTCAAAAGAAGACTCAATACAATTTCTTTGTGATAAGAACAGATTTGTGTTCTTGAAGACTCATACTTGAGCATGATATTTTACCTCAGTATCTCAATCAATTCCTTTTATGCCATTAGGAAAAAGGTCACACAGAGCCAACCAACATCAGCATGTGCCCTGATGCAAGCAGTGAATGTGTGTGCCCTGCTGCATTTCTGTTAGTTCTCTTCTCAGCTTGAAGAGTCAGGGGACAGAGGAATAAAGTAGTTGCCTGTGTGCTTCACTATTCATGCAGTTTCTCCATCTATAGTTAATATTCACTGGAGACAGGTCAACAGAGAGGTCGATAACCAGTCAGCTAGCATCATGGTATCTAATACTCAGGATGCTGATTAAGGACACAGAGGAACAAAACAAAGTTTTGGCTATGTTCAATAAGAAGTCATAATACGAATGTGTTTTTATTTAGAGAGTGGCTGAAAACAGAGCATTCTCTAAGGACATCACTGCAGTTGAAAAGTCAACATTAGTTAAACATAATGAACCAATTAGGTCATAACTGCTTTGTATCTTTAATAGAGATACATTTTAAGATGAATTTCACCTTTCTAAATGAGCAAAAATAACACAAGATGATTTAGTACAGCAGTTTGCTGTTAGTAATGACACTTTAATGACCAGCAGAACTCTTTTAAATCTGTCTAGTTCCTTTTAGCCAACACTGCACTTCTTTCTCACACTAGGTATTTAACCACATCTAACATATTTCCAAGTCCCAGATATGTATTATTAGCTTGTGCCAAAGCTTTGCAAGCTTTCCCATTGTGGCTTTCAATGGAGAAACTGGATTCCACATTTTAGAATAAGCCAACCATTTACTTTCTCCTCTTTTGCTATAGACCATAATGAAATTATAATTTTAGGTTTTTTAATTTCATTTTGACCTTGTCTCCATGGAAAAACTTTCACTTGCATTTGGTAAGTTTTTCTCCTTATTCCCAAGTTCAAATGATTTCTTCAACTCCTTTACTTAACCTCAGCCTGTCCTCACTCTAAACTCAGCAGATAATAAAGCCTCTTCTTATGTGACAAAGGACAGTTCATTAGAAAACTCTCTGAACTTCCTTCTGCTCCACCCCTAGGCTTCTATGTCTATCACTTTTATTCTTAGAGCAGGTAGAAACTTCTCCCTGTGCACTGCGTCATGCATTGGAAAAACAACCATTTGAAATGTCCTCTTTCATTTCTTTAATATCTCTGACATTAACTGGAATTTAAATTAATGAAGTAGACCTCTTATTCTTTTCTAAAACTTTTCTTGCTCATAACATTATTTGTCTACTAAATCATCCCTCTAAATCAATGATGTTGGTTAGGCTTCAGGCTGGAAGTCTTCTCAGTTTTCCTGATTCTTACATCTTGTTCTTTGTTCCCTGCTACCTTACCTTCTGAACAAACTCACTTATGTAATAACCAAACCCTATGAAATCTACCTTAGAAATGATTTTCAATTTTGTCTTCACATCATCTCCAGTCACTGTTCTTTTCCAGATGATTATTTTTGCTCATTTCAACTTTAGCAACTGTCTCCTGAGTTTTCTACCATCAGTGTTTTCTTTTACTCCAGTTCGCTTTCTACATAACAGTAGACCTAGGGAGGGAAGAAGAGTGGGAGAGGAAAGGAGAAAGAGGGAGGGAGCGAGAGGGGGAAAAAGAGAGAAAAGAAAGAGGGAGGGAATGTTGATTATGCTCTTCTTCTGCTTAAATAGTTATTGTGGCTCCTTGCCTACAGGAAAAAGTGCAACTCTTTGGTTTACTCCAAGTCACCTGTCACATTCTGTAGCTCTTATTCCATTCTGGTGTCATTTACACTACTCCTCAATATGTACCTTACTGCTCTCCTCAAAAAAAGTCTGTGTTTCCTGACCAAGCCAGGCTTCTTGATAAATTTATGGCACCTGATATGTTGTTTCCTGTCACCCCTATCTGAAATTTTCTACCTGGCACATTCTACTCAGTTTTCCAACCCAGCTCAAACATCAGTTTCTCCTGAAAGCCTTCTCCTGACTTTCGTGTTTTGAAGCCTTTTATGTTCCCAAATCATGTACTCATACCATTATTGTTGTACTTAACTTTGGTTTACAAATGATCTATTTCAATAATCAGTTATTTTTATAGCATAAAATTTATACCTCCTTAATGTTTATTAAACTTAGTAGACATTAAGTCAATACCTTCTTATACTCTGTGTCCCCACTAGATGCTGAACTTCTTCAGAGTCTGTATCTGTCTTCTTCATTTCCTTAATTCCAGAAACTGTTATATGTTTAGCACATGGTAAATGTTCAGATATGTTGTGGAATAAAGGATCCATTCATTCCTCTCCATTCTTCACTAGAGAGAAAAGGGGTCATCCCCACCCCACCAGCATCTAATATTATTCCTGCCACATAAGGTGCCTTCATACATGCTTATTGAACTAATTAATCTCCCATGCTTGTATTCTAAATCCATGTCTTTGAGCTGGTTTTCAGACAAAGAATAGTAGTTCATTTAGGAGCTAAGAACATGAAAGAACAATGTTCTCATTGATTAGAATTGGTCAGCTCTACATTATTTACACATCTGAAATTTTCTCAGTCTTTTCTCAAGGACAACCTCTTGATTTCAGAGTCATTTAGATATCATTAATTTATTCAACCACTAGATTAGAATTTTAAACATCCCCCCTTATTTTGAGTCATTTTTAAGCACAATAAATCCTCTGAGTACTTAATCTTGAAAGTAAAGTAGTACATGGCAAAGCGATTGTTATGCCTAGAAAAAGTTAAACATACCAGTGGAAAAGGAGAGTAGAATGCTCTGACTCATTAACATCACTCCTTTCACCAATTCTTTTAGCTTTCGGAGGTCTTTCTCTCAATAGGCTGACCTGTGAGTGGCCTGAGCTTGGCTGTGTACCAGTGGGCTGATGCTGTAAGTACAGCATCAAATGGAACTGCCTCAGAGGAAAAAATATGACCACCTTCTGCCGTAGCTTGTGCAACTTTGTGAAAAATACATTTCATCATTTCTTTTTCAAAGCTTGGGAAGTTTTTTTGTCTGTCTTGACTTTTCTAGAAGAAAACAAATATCTCCTATCTATCTCATAGACTTATAGGCTAATTATTTCTAACAACCAACATGTATTTATTGGATGCTTACCATGTGCCCCCTGCTGTGCAAGATTCAAAAGCAATGCCATACAAGGTTTAATTCCTGACCTCCTCCAGGAGCTGACAGTTCTATTGAAGACACAATGTCTCACTCTTCCTCCTTCCTCTACACCAGTCTCCCCCCACTCCTTTCCTCTTTTCCTCCCTTTGTTTCTTTTTCTTTCTTCTTTCTTCCTCCTTCTTCTCTTCCAATTAGAAAACTCTATATTTGTGTATTAGTATATATTTATCCTCAGAACATCTGAGTAATTAGCACTTTTGGTCTTTTTCTAAGGCTGCTTTTTTCAGTTCCACAGAAAGAAATGAATTGTCATCTAGGTAAATTGATTTCCTTCCCATGGATGCTATAGACAAGTTAGAATATCTTGTCCCAATAAAAACCTGACTGTCCCTCTATTTATGATTAATATTAATATGGTCTAAAACTGGGAGATAAAAGCAAGGCAAATAAATATAAAGAGACAAACATCAACATTCATTTTGCATGGAATTTCTTAGCTTGTGACATCATCTTTAGAAATAAAAATGGTTAAAAAGAGTTTTAGGTTTCCTAAGAGAGAATGTCAGTCATGTTTACCTTAGGATGGATCCACCTAATCAGAATTTCTTCCTCAAAGTCACCATGCTTAACTAGGTCATCTTCACACATGATGCAGTGGTCAATTAAAAAGTATCACAAGTACCATGCTTAATTACGCTGACTTCACACACTGAAGTAGTGGTCAATTAAAAACTTTCACAACTTTTTTTTTTTTTTACCAGTAATGATACTACTACTGCTACTACTACTACTCCTCTGATATACTTTAAAATCAAGTGAGGATTCTTTTTTTGTTTCCTTAGACCAATATCCTTTCAGTTCTCTGCATCCTGTAATTGTTTCTTCAGAAAAGAAGGAAGAGTTGATGCGCTCATGGTCAGAATACCCATGGGAGCGTGCTGCGGATGTGAACTTCACCTGCTAGATGTGTCACAGATGAAAATGCAGTCAGTCACAGCGGAAATCCTTAGTGTTTGAGAAGAAAGCATGAAAGTTATTTTGGAACATGAGGCAGTGCCTGAATGAGTCAGATTTCAGAGAAGAGAGTAAAGAGGGAGTATTAGGGATAATGTGTAGAAAAAGAGGGTAAAGGGAAGGACAGGGCTCCTAAAAGAAGGAACAGAAAGCCTCTGAGTGCAAAGTAATATGCAGTGAGGCACCTACCATGTGTAGGCTTCTCACACATCGTTTTTCCTGTATCCCACAAATTTAATGTGGGGCATTTTTTTAGCTGTTTTAGACTTTGTGTGATCCCATTTTTCTAAGATATATCGCTACAGGAAATTGCCCATATTATCCAACTTTTTACATTTATTAGATTATTAAAATGTTGATAAAAATATCTTATTCTCAATTTTAACTTTGCATTAACTGGTGTTTTTTTTTTTTACTTTTTTTGTGAAATTTATGTTTTCTACATTAAAGGAGTTTTTTGGAGGGAAAGTATTTTCTTTTTCTTTTTCTAACCACAGAATGATACTATATAACTGTCTAGAGTAGAACACCATCATAAGTCATTAACATGCCATATGAATTCTGAATAAACAAAAGCTACAAAGCCCAAGTTATATACAAAGATCTTCAGCAATAATGTTTACAAACCTGTGCACAATAAAACAAATATGAACAGTAACTGCAGCATGAGAATAATCAAAGGATGCAGAGGGACAAGCACGTATGATCAGTCTACTCCCCCAGGAGCTGGCAGCAACCAGCTCCTGGAATCAGGCCACTCAATCCTTCCTTACTAGACTGGAGAGGCCCTCAGAAGACAAAACAAAAAAGCTGTGAAGCTGTTAAATAACTGAATGACCAGGGAGCTGGCAAGGAGGTTGCCAACACCTCTACCCCTAGTCTGAGGCTCATGGAGGGGAACACCACAGAGGCCCAGCCCTGTTTATACCCAAGCCCCCGAAGCTCCTGCTGTGGGGAACAAGTCTATGGGATGGTAACTGCTAAAGTAAAATCAGAAGGTGTAGAAAATGTTCGGTAATTCCAAGACCTTCCTGACGTTTTGCCAGCAACAGGCCCAAACTGTGTGGGGAAGAGCTGGCAGACACGTGATCATGAGCAAGAAAGATACGTGGGTGGGAGCGCAGGAGGGCACACGTAGGCCTGATTTGGGAGAGAAGTTCTAGAAGATTTTCAATGTCCTGACTACAACTAAGTCCTATCAGTACTGCTGGGTGGGGGCTATGAGGCAGGTGTGATGAATGGGTACTTCTGTATCCAAGAACCAAGTAACACATATGTATCACTTGGTGCCCCATAGAAGTGTACTCATGTGAAACCAACAGCGGTACGGTGAGAAAATAGTCAGTATTGATTTTATATATGTATCTTTTATATATATATACATCTTCTAGTTTTTCTCTTGATTAATCTACTCAGAGGCTTGTCTACTTGTTTCTGAATTCTCATAAAGAGTATGAATAACTATTACATTCCTATTTCTTGCTTTGGGTTTATTGTGTCCTTTTTAAAAGCTTACTGAATTGCGTGCTTAGCTCATTTCAGGCTTTCTTCTTTTCTAATAGAAGTGCCTAAAACTGCCAATTCCTCTTAAAACACTATGTCCCTCACATTCCACAATTTTAAATATGTAATATTTTTGTTATAAAGTTCAAAAATTTTCTGATTTATACATTGATTTCTCCTTTTAACCATGGGTTATCTAATATTATACTTTAAAATGTTCAAAATTTTTTAATTTATATTTTCAACTTCTAACTTAATTGACTTGTGGTCAGGGAATATGTGCTATAGAATATCTTTACTTTGAAAAGTGGTAGGACTCATCTTATGACCCAATCAATCAATGTAAAATTTCTAAGTCTCTTTGAAATAATAAGATCTGCATTTTTTGAACATGACTTTTGACTATTGCTCCAATTGTTAATGATTGGTCTATTGTTTACTATTAATGTTCCATTGATCTATTTATGTTCTCCAGTTGGATCAATTTATGTTAAATTTTAAATGTTTATTAATTTTAGGGAGACAGGAAGAGAGAGAGGTAGAGAGAGAAACATCAATTGATTACCTTTCATACATGCCCCAACTGGGGACTGAATCTACAACCTAGGTATGTGCCCTAACTGGGAATTGAACCAGCAACCTTTTGTTGTACGGGAGAACTCCCAACCAACTGAACCACTCAGCCAGGGCTCTAGTTGGATCAGATTTGAAAGAAATTTATATTTCTTTCAAAATGTAATTGTCATGTTGTGGTAAGTAAGAATACGATAGATAAGGAATCTCTGGTGTGTCCTGAAAAAATTCTTACTTTTTTAGAGCAAGGCTACAACTTTTAGGCCATAGAAAGCTGAGCCTATTCAACATTCAAAAAGTAACTCTTGGCATGCTACTGAGGACCATTAGGATACCAAGTCATGAGGCAGCTCCTTCTGATTTGATTCACCAACAGACTGAGTTGGGCAGGCACAGTGGCAATCTGTTAAACCAGGCATGTCAAACTCATTTTCACCAGGGGCCACATCAGCCTCGCGGTTGCCTTCAAAGGGCTGAATGTAACGTTAGGACTGTATTGTTACAGAAAATAATGACTCTGGCGCGATATGGGGTAACGGAGTGAGGCTTTATTACACACGCGGACCCAGAGGAGGCAGTTTCCAAATTCTGGGCCCTTTGCTTCGGGTTCACTGCCCTTAAATAGTAGTGTAGGTTATGGTCTATGTGGCACTAATAATGGCTTGGGCCAATGGGGAGTCTCTGCCTAATGGGTATTGCAGCAAGCTGGGTACAGAAGCCAAAGCAGAAGTTATGACTACCTAACCGAAACCAGACAGTTTGGCGGTTTCTAAGTAATCTAAACAAAACTCTTTCCCACTTCCCGGTTCCTCTTCTGGGTCACCTTGTCCTAGTTGACTTTTCTTCCACAGTATAAATGTAACTACTCCTTAACAGTTAACTGAGAGCTTGGTGCTGCTGCCGGGTAGAAACAAGGTGCCAGGCTGGATAAAACAAGGTGGAGGGCCGGATTTGGCCGTGGGGGTTGTGTTTGCCACCTCTGCATTACACTGCGGAGGTGGCTCATTTGCACTCGGTAGCAATTGGACAGCCAAGACCTTCATGTTATATCATAGCAATGTGTCTCCCTCAGGTCCTCCCTGTGGGTTCCCCAATATCCAGATAAGGAAGGAAAATAGATTCTGGGTCTTTGTCTTTTCCTAGATCTCACGATTTTTTTTTAAAAAATGTAGTGTTTCATGGTTTTACAATTTGATATTTTTACGCATAAAGTCAAGGACATTTTCTATTAGACCTAATATAATAAGGTTAAAAAATAGTAATGTTTAGCAGATATATCAAATGCCTATTGACACCTATAAAGATGATTGAAGTTTTTCTTTATTCTAAACCTATTTTTATAAAAATGATATTAATAGGTATCCTAAAATTAAATCTCTTCTCCATTTCTAAAATTAATTACTCTTTATTATACTATATTATTCCTATAATAGGCAGGTAAATTCTATTTGCTAATATGTTACTTAAAAGTTTTGGAATGATAATTATGCTTGATCTATAATTTTTCTTTTTTGTACTTATTGTTATATAGACTTTAAATTTTTCTTTTTTTGATCTGAAATATTTTAAATAGTATCAAACCACTCTGTCCCTCAAAGCTTTAACAGAACTTGTAAGTAATGAGCTAAAATACTTGCATTCTTACTGTTTACAATCCTTCTGAATACATTAAGCACATTACTTCAATATACCAAATACTTTTATTAGAAACAGTTAATTTCTTTAGGACATTAAAGAAAGTTGGATAAAATCTTTCCCTCCAGAAAAGACCTTCATTTGCAATAAAAGTGTAATTCTTGAGATTAAATAGGACGCATCCTACTAAATGTGAAAAAATGCTAATAGAACTCCAACGTGTAGATCCTCATTCTCTGAAGTTGTCACCTCATGCTTTTTTATCAGCATTGTGGGCACACTGACTTGAACAAGACTAAAAAGAAATTACCAAAATTATCATCACTGACATTTCCCAAATGGTAGGAAGTGATTCGCAACAAGTATTTTGCTCTTTTTTATGATGGAAATATTGTGAATAATTTTGATGTTTTTTCTGCTAACCAATTGTTAAACTTTGAGAATTAACTTGGGCATATGAAAATATTATAATTATAATGGCAAGGGCAATTTAGCACAGAAGTATAAAATTTATTATTTACTTTTCTACTTTATAAGTACGTGTTCTTGAGCAAATACTTTATTCATGAGTTTATTTATAAAATTGGGAAGATATTGACTAAATCTACTTCAAACTTTTTTGTATTAACTAGATATGAAAAAATTTATCATGATGTTTCTTTTACTTTGATCTATTAATTCAAACAATATTTAGAACAATTAAAATAATATACATAACATAAAACCTTTGCAAGGATCCAGGACATTTTAGCCAACTATGACCAAAATGAAAAGCAAAAAGAGGAAAAATAAAGACACAGAAAAGGAACAAGTTATGCTATCTCTACCTTTCCCTAGATGAGATGAAGGAAAAAGTGGGTGGGAAAGGGATTATATATGTATTATGTCTTTATACACCTATACTGTTTAGCTAAGAAGATGCTTAAGACTTGGTTACTGAGTGATTCTGCTTTTATAGCTTGACAAGAAATTTTATGATATTAACTGTGTGACTATGAGGGAAAGGATAATAAGAATTTAGAGGCAGAGAAATCACTTTAGAAGTAGCCATAATATTCTAGCAAGAAAGGAATACAAACTGACTTGATAAAGAAGCCATTTCAGTTACTCTGTATAATGTTCCACATTGGAATATTCCTCATGGTATTACCCAACTTTTCTTTAATACCTCAATATTTTCAGAGAATTTAGATTTAAGAATTGATTAGACTCAGATTCTTCTTTTTCTTTTTTAAGTGAGAACATTTCAAAGGTCATGCTATGGTGATCATACTGCCTCACATCAGGAAGCACTTCCTGGCTTTGAGCGATGCTGAGATTGTTCTCAGTGTTCAAGTGGTGAAAGCCTGATCTCTTCACTTTAAATTTCCCCATCAACTTTTTATTTTAACTATCTACTGATAATCTTTACCTGAGTCATTTACTTCTTAAAGGATTGGAAAACTGGTAATTTTCTAATTACATCATTTGCTTGCTGGATTAGCCAGGATTTTTCAGTGGAGTGACATTTCCTTCATCTACCGGGGCTATTTGCTTTCCCTATCATACACTTCATATAAAAAGGTGAGATAAAGCCTTAATATTTTTCTTTAATTTTCAATTTATAGAGAAATAAGTTGGTGCCCTAGCAACCCCAATGGTAAATATTTCTTTTTGTTGTTGTTAGATATATTTCACATATCACATTGTGTAAATGTGAGGTGTACAATATGTTAATTTAATACATTTATATATTGTACTATGATTGCCAGTGTAGCAATACTTAGCACCTCTATAACATTATATAATTATCCTTTCTTTTAATGGTTGGGATAACTAAATTTTAGTCACTCAGCAAGTTTGATGATTATAATACAACACCATTGTTTATAGTCATTATATTATGCTTCAGATCTCTATGGCTTGCTTACTACTCACTGAAAGTTTATACCCTTAAGCAACATTGATCTTTTCCATGCAACCTTCATCCCCTTGTAACCACCATTTCAGATTCCACGTATAAGTGATATCACACTGTACTTGTCTTTCTCAGTCTGGCTTATCTCACTTTGTAAACCATGAAATAGCAAGATGTTCTCCTTTTTCATGGCTGAGTAATATTCCTTTGTATGTGTGCTTACATCTTTTTAATTTATTCATTCATTTCTATGACTTAGTAAATGTTTTTTAAATTCTCTTCATGGGGGACATTTGCTTATCCATTTTTCTTTTTATTCTCACCAATCAGGTTGTAAATACTTTCAAAGGTGATCTCAAACTCTGTATTTAATTTTGTAAATATATCAAAACCTTGTCTACATATACATTTATAATATTGTTTATATGTATATTTATGTTTCATTGGTTTAAATGTTCACTATTAATAATACCAAGCAGTGATTTCTACATTGCTGATTTCTTAACTTGACTTCACCCATTGTATTTATACACAAATGGATATTAGACTGTGTATTCTGTTTCTCTATGTCTTGCATACCAAGTGCACAAACACAAATATACTGTACAACCTCAGCCCCATGGGTCCTAAAATTCTTTATTTAATAACTTTGTTCTTTAATGAAGTGTTTGCAACCTGATGCTTCCAATCTACAAGTGCTTTCTTTTTCATTTCTTTTCTTCTTTATTAAAAACCACTTTTAAAAATATTTTATTTATTTTTAGAGGGAGGGGAAGGGAAGGAGAAAGAGAGGGAGAGAAACATTGATTTATTTCCTCTCATATGCACCCGTACTAGAGACCAAACCCACAACCCAGGCCTGTACCCCAACCAGGACCTGAACTGGTGACCTTTTGCTCTGTGGGATAATGCTGAACCAACTGAGCCACACCAGTCAGGGCTAAAAACCACTTTTTATTTTGAAATTAATTGTACATAATGCATACAAACTTTTAAAAATAACAATAATGTATCTGTGAAACCAGTGAATAATGTGAATATTAAGAAATAAAACACTTAATATGATTAAAGCTCCAGTGTGCTCCTCCAATCATACTTTTCCCTCTCCCTTCCCAGAGGTAACTCACAGCCTGAATTTTGTTACTTTCTAGTTTTTATCAAATGTGTGTGTAATCACAAAACACTTAAATTGGCCTATTGCAAGCTTTATACTAAAATTATAATTTATATATTATTCTACACTATTATTGGCTTAGTTCTATGGATTTTAAAAGTTACTCATTTGAAAACAAAAATTAAGCAACCCAATTAAAAAAATGTCAAAGGACTTGAATAGAAATTTCTCCAAAAAGACACATATGGTCAATAAGAATGTGAAAAGATGATCAACAGGGATTTCCAGCTAAGATGGAGGCACAGGTAGCTACACTTTGCTTTCTTACACAACCAAAACAATAACAACCAATTTAAAAACGAAAAACAACTGCAAGTGCCAGAAAATCAAACTGTATGAAAATCCAACAACCAAGGAGTTAAAGAAGAAACATTCATTCAGACTGATAGGAGGTGTGGAAACGGGCAGCTGGGAAGGGAGAGGAGGTGGCTGGTGGACCTGGAGTTTCAACATTTGTATGTGGATAAACTGGGAGGAACAAATAGGGAGTGAGACAGACTGCACAAACCAGGATTCCAGCTCAGGGAAATCAAGGCTCAAAACCTCTAACTCTAAAAACCTGAGAAGGTTGTGTGGTGGGATAAACTCCCAGTCTCATAGGAGTGTCCATTGGAGGGGCCTATGGGGTCCTAGAATGTACACAAAACCACCCACCTGGGAATCGGCACCAGAAGGGCCCAGTTTGCTTGTGGGTAGTGGGGAGGTGAAAGCAGGGCAACAACGGAGCAAGTGGCACTGTTCCATCTCAGGCACATCCCCCCACATAGAGCATCACGATACAGTGAGGTGGGTTGCCCTGCCCTGGCGAACACCACAGGCTCCGCCCCTTACAATGTAACAGGTGCACTAAGACAAAGAAATATAGCCCAAATGAAAGAACAGATCAGAATTCAAAAAATAGAACTAAGCAACAAGCAGATAGCTAACCTATCTGATGAGTTCAAAACACTTGTAATCAGGTGTTCACACAAATGGTTGAGTATTGTCACAAAATAGTGGAAGAAGTGAAGACTATGCAAAGTTAAATAAAGGAAAATGTACAGGGAACCAACAGTGATGGGAAGGAAACCAGAACTCAAATCAATGATTTAGACCAGAAAGAAGAAGTAAACTTTCAACCAGAACAGAATGAAGAAATAAGAATTCAAAAAAATGAAGAGAGGCTTAAGAACATCTAGGACAACTTTAAATGTTCCAATGTCTGAATCATAGGGGTGCCAAAGGAGAAGAGGGAAATTATGAAATTGAAACTTATTTGAAAAAATAATGAAGGAAAATTTTCCCAATATGGTGAAGAAAATAGACATGAAAGTCCAGGAAGCTCAGAGAATCCCGAAGAAGTTGGACACAAAGAGGGATACACCAAGACATTATAATTAAATTACCCAAGATTAAAAGTAAGGAGAGAATTTTAAAAATAGCAAGAGAAAAGGAGATAGTTACCTTCAAAGGGGTACCCATAATACTATCAGCTGATTTCTTGAAAGAAACCTTGTAGGCAAGAAGGGGCTGGAAAGAAGTATTCCAAATCATGAAAGGCAAGGACCTACATCTGAGAGATTACTCTATCCAGAAAAGTTATCATTTAGAATGGAAGGGCAGATAAAGTACTTCCCAAACAAGGTAAAGTTAGAGGAGTTCATCATCATTAAGCCCTTATTATATGAAATGTTAAAGAGACTTATCTATGAAAAAGAAGATGATCAAAACTATGACCAGTAAAATGACAACAAACTCAAAACTATCAACAACTGAACCTAAAAA